>MU628661.1:0-38816 GCA_025688805.1 Aspergillus egyptiacus
AAAAAAAAAAAAAAAAAAAAAAAAAAAAAAAAAAAAAAAAAAAAAAAAAAAAAAAAAAAAAAAAAAAAAAAAAAAAAAAAAAAAAAAAAAATTGAATAACTCTCATAGGTATCTTTGCCATCTTATTACTGACTGGCGGAAACAGAAAAATTAAAAAGAGAATAAAGACAAGCCAAACAAGAGAAATGAGACTCTCACAAGTAAACAGAGGCGGTTGGACATCAGGAAGTACGAGTGGACGAGAAAGGCGAGACGAGACGACTGGGAACATCGCTGGGGATGACAGATTCGATGCGAGAAGGAACAGAACGAAGGAGAGAAAGCTACAACCAAAGTCCAGAAATGTGCGATAAGCCATGACTGAACACTGAACACAAGACTTCAAGGTACAGTCATACCAGATGATGTGAAAAGATCAGACGAAACTGCGCGGCCGGATGCAATGCATTTTTTGAACGACGAGAGACGGGATGGGGAAATTCGAGTGAAGCGCGTTGAGATAAGCCGGGTTAACTGTAGACCAAGCTGCAAGTGAGAGGACTTTCTTGCAAGTCCCAAACTAAGACGTCAGATTTCGAAGCGCGCCCCAAGATGTGGGAATAAGCAAGGTCGAACAGACGAAAGCGAAAGACATTTAACTAGCAACGCCCATGGGTCCTGCATTTGGACGAGCTCTGTAGGGCATCTGTTGGGGCTGGCCCTCAGCTTGACTTCCAGTGCTGGTGGTGCGGTCACGGTAGTCCATTCCTGGTACGGGCTCCATGCCGTTGGGGCCGGGGACCGGTCGGACCGAGTTCTGCTTTTGAAACGCGGCATCCTGGGAAGGGTCTGTTTCAATGCGGGCAGAAGTAGGAATATTGGCTCCGCGGTTTTGGTTGGTGATAGTAAACGTCTCACCGCCGTTGCTGGCTTTCTGAGAGAAGCCGCCCCTTGCAATGTCACCGTACCTCTTTAAGATCTCCTTTGTCGTAACTTCCGCGCTTTCTTTCAGGAAGGTACTATCACTGAGCACCGACTGTAAATCTTCCGGTATCTATCAGGAGATGCGTCAGCGAATCGGCCTGGCTAAAGTAATAAACGGGGTGCAACCTACCTCGCACATGGTATCGTTATATGTGATTAGTGCGTTTACAGCTTCGATTGCGAGAAAACTTTCGTCCACAGCGCTTGTCTTCGTATTCGGGTAGAGGATATTAGGCGTAATGACCGTTGCTAGATTGTGAATATCCATCTTGCTGCCAGTCTCCTCATCAACATGAGAAAAAGAGGACGTCCAATTCAAAAACGCAAAAAGAACTTCCATGGTATCACGATGGGCCTTCGGAAGCAAGCAACAAGTGAGGTGAAGAACGCGCTTTTGCTTTTCTGGGTCAGGAATTTCTGAAATGATGTCAGCATGTGGAAGAATATGAGTTGAGATCATGAGACATACTCTGTGAGGCGACAAATAGGCGATGAAGTTTGAAGGTCAGAAGCGGGTCGGGCATTTCGCGGAGGAATTTCTTAAGGAGAGCTGCGATCTGAACGGGGTTCTCCTTTGTTAGGTCTACCTGGTCGTATCTGTTGTCAATCATCTCCGAAACATCCTTCAGCCGCCTGATGTTGCCGTTCTTTCGGAAGACTCCTTCCACGGACATATCCATTTGACGCATCGCAGATACGGCGTCATCAACAAGGGCTGGAATGCGGAGAGCTCCGGGGCCGACACCATGGCTTGACTCCGTGCCCTCCCTCTCAACAAGGAGGTCTAGACTAACACCAAACACACCCTTCTTCTTGCCACCCTTCTTCGTGTCCTTGGTAAAAGCCCTACCAAATATACCCCAGATTGTCTGTTTCCGCGATTCGATTAATGAAAGAAGCTCCTCCAAGGTAAAGGCACCTTCCAGTAGAGGTTCCATTGAAAGAACAGCCACATGCCTGACGATGAAATATTCCAAAGCAGAGAGTTCTGAGAAATACCGTTTACCCCTTCCAGTGGGCTGTGGTGGTTCCATGCCAGCACCAGACACGTCCCGTTGATGTCCGCGGTTGTACCTGGGAAGCGGCTCCGTAGTGCCAACGAGTTTGGTACCAGCGTGCCTGTAAGCATTTGGACGCTGCTCCTTGGCCTGTTCGGCTGCAACAATTCTGGGGATATCATCCAGAGTCAGGGCATCCTGATTGCCGAAAGTCAGATCCGTAACG
Source organism: Aspergillus egyptiacus (assembly GCA_025688805.1). Taxonomy (NCBI): domain Eukaryota; kingdom Fungi; phylum Ascomycota; class Eurotiomycetes; order Eurotiales; family Aspergillaceae; genus Aspergillus; species Aspergillus egyptiacus. The sequence continues at coordinate 2,188 of MU628661.1, forward strand.
GTTTCACCATTGGCATCTCTCTCCTCCACGATCTGGAAGCCATGTCCCCGTGAATCCGGGCCTTCACCCCCAGACGAGCCGGGCCTCGCGCTCCGTCCCTCAGGTCCATCAATGATTCGTGACGCTCGAGCCTTCTTGTAAGTTGTGGACAAAGTACGTTCGTTTCGAATCGATCGCAGGCGTCGCATTTCACCCATGGTCTGCTCGAGAGAAGATCCGTCGCCGCCGTCTTTTCTGGCACGCCGAAGCTCACTTCCAGGAGGGATTTGGTTGCTATCTCCACCCTGCGTGTTCGTACCTGTACCACCTGGGGAGATTGTTAGTTTAGATAGTAAAGATAGCCTGTGCTACGTACCAGACGATGACAGGGTTCCTCCCGATCGAAGCACAGCAAGAAGACGAGCGAGAGCGACCCTAAGCAGGAAAACAAACTGTTGGAGCTTGGTAACATGTGTGAACCCTTTTTGAGTGTCGTTGATGATGCCCTTTTGAGCGACGCAAGCACCGCACAAAGCCAGCTTATCTTTGCGACTCAAGAAAGCGTCTTGATGATCAGTTGTGAGGTCTTTCTGACACGAAATACAGGCAAGATGCGGTGGCTTGATATGCCATCTGTTGTCGCCCAGCATGACACATTCATCATCAATCGGTTCTTTGCATGCTGCACAGCAATCGGATAGTTGGTCGGCCAAAGCGTCAACGCCAGCCATCAGATCCGCCGGCGTCTCCTCCTCCTCGAGCGGACGCAGCGACTCGAGATCTCCAAGGCGATCTAGGAAATTATGGAGACCTTCAGGGCTACGTTGCTCCCTCTCCAGCTTCAGCGCGCCTTGTAATCCGATGCGAATTAGTAGTTTTAGATAATGAGCGAGGCCTGTCACCAATGATAAAAGTTCCTGAGTGACACCGAGCTTTCGAACACCGGTTTCCTGCGTTTTAGACAGCAATGCGAAAAATGCGACGATCTTCTTGCAAAGCAGTTTGGCTTCACGGCCGAAGGCGAGGTCTAATCAAGCGGTTAGCGCTTTTTCTGAAATGACGTTTTCGAGTATCATGTTTCTACCTTTCATCCCCTGGGCCTTGATAATTCCCGCAAGTTGATCAATGGCAGAGAAAAGGACATCCACATGACCAATAAACCTCTTCGCGACAAGAACGCCATCTACGTAATTACCGTTGCTGACGTGAAGGAGCATGTCCGAGATGCAGGCTGCAGACGATTCCTCGAAGCTGGAGAGGATACTCCAAATCCTGTAAACCTTTTCCTCCATCATATCTTCTTCCTCACGGATTTTGTTTCGTTCCTCGTCGGTAGCGTCTGGGTGGATATCGGGGTATTCCAGTGGCTGGCCGCTTGGAGCGAGACGTACATTCCAGAATTTATGAATCATGTAACATTCGGGGTGCCAGTGTTGATTCTGCCCATTGCGAAAGATCTCCACGAACTGCTTCAGTATCGCCGTGTGACATCCATGGCATCGCTGAGCAAACTGTGTAGAGTAATGGAAGTGGCAGTAGACTTTGCCCTCATGCTCGTAGTATGAGTCTTGTGCACCGAAGACCGTCGGACAGACCGAGCAAGTAAAATGTTCTATATGGTACTTGCGATCCAGAGCAGTAATATACGAACCTCGCAAGGCACCGCCGCAGTCATGGCATAAGAGGTCTAATCTCCGGAAATAGTCAATCTCGCACAGCGGATATTGCCCACTTCCATCTTCCGCGTCCACAGGAAAGAACTTAGACGCGACGATTTGCCCGCAGTCCTATACAGAGGGTCAGTAGACTAGGATAGAGAAAAGCTACGAATTGGGGACTCACTTCACACTTGAAACACTCGAGGTGATATGTTCCCATCAGTGCTCTAACAAACTGGCCAGTGAGGGGCTCATTGCACTTTTTACAGACCCTTGACGTGCCAGCAGGGGACTTAGTGTGTGTTCGACCGTTCGGTCGGGGTCTGTCCATTGGCACAGAGGTTTCCCAAGAATTGGTCCGATCTTGCGGTGTCGTCGGATCTTTGGAGCCAGGGATGCTGGAGTCTAATCGGCGGCCCGTGAGATCATTCGGGCTCGGAACTGTATCAGGACCGCCAGACGTGTTCCATGCCCTAGTGCGGGGAGAGTCGAAAGTAACATTACTATCAGCGGGTGACGTAGGCGTGTTCCCAGCGCCATTACCACCATAGCCACTCGTATTCAAAGACGGACGACGGACAGCCCCGTTGCCCGGCACGAGGCTGTCCGGTAAGGGGACGTCGCCGGGAGGCATGTCCGTAAAGAACTATGCCTTTGCGGATTCCAATGGTTTTCCCTCCAGAGATTGTGCGAGTAATCCTTAATCCTTCTGTTTTCCTCGCGATAATATAGTCCAAAGATCGGTGCGTCAGGTCGATTGCCGCCGAGGTCAGGTAGTATCAAATCTCAAGCAAACGTGATCGAAAGGGTTATGGGACAATCCTGGTTTATAGATTGTGAGAATCGCACATGCGAATTATCCCGCCGCCTGTAGAAGTAGACAGTTAGGCTAGAGAGAAAGAGTGTTCTTTCTGCTTTGCGCGGGGCTGCTGAAGAAGCATATTTAGGGTGGTCCCAGCGAACTCACCTCGAATCATTCAGGTACAACTTGCGGGGAAACTCGAGGGTGCGAAGCAGAGCGCGTGACCAACGAAGAAGACAAGTAATCTGGGAAGGCAACTTCGCGAGTGATAGGACGGCCTTGATAGCTCAACAAAAAGATGTAGCACACCCGTTGGGGAAGAAATCGAACTGAAAGGTCGCAACTCAAGGTGAGACCAACAAGCGGCGGAGGTCGCTGGCCAAGATCATTACCATTCCTGATCCCTTAGAATAAGGATATCGTTCCGCCACCTGAGATCAGGGACACATGAAAGAGAGCGTAGTTGAAAAGAAGCAGCATGCAAATGTAAGCCAAACAAAGCAAAGCTGAAGGATGGGCCCTCGACAACAGAAGCCGAAAGAGACGTTTGGGGTAGTGAGGGTGCTCATGTTGCTCTGCCTCCTATTGAGTATGCTTCCATTTGAGTGGGTGACAATCACGTGAAGACTTGACCGCTTAGCATACCGCCTGCAGGGGCGGGTTGAATGTTTGTTTTCCATTTTCTACCCCCCTTGATCATTACCAAGGTTCGCTGTTCACAGAGAAAAATGTTGACGGAAATAGTATATCTTGGTGTATTTTGAGATGGAAGGGAGATAGTAGTGTCTTTCATATTGCTGGACAAGGTCGAAGAGAGGTAAGACCTACTCGGAGGTGTTTCTTACAGAGGGAAAAAAGGGGGTCAGTATGTGGCCTAAGGCATCATAAGCACCTTGCACACCTCAGGCTTTAATTTTCCGTCAGGGACCGTACAGAATGCCTATACCTTCCCAAGCTCACCTCTAACAGAGAGCCAATCCTCTAGCAAAAGACATTACTTACACAGCTGATGATGGTCCTAACCAATTACCTATCACTCTACAGCTACTAATAACGGCAATATCTTTGGCGAATCATTACTGTGGTCATTATTATGTGAACTGAGTAAGGTGAGGTTTGGTGGCGGCTAGATCCCGTGAAAACTTACATCTGTGTGCAGGGTCCTGCTGATACCTAGCTTATCCTACTGCGTCTGGCCTGTCGAGGGCTTAAGTTCTCTTGATGTCTGGCGAGGAATGAGGATTCAAGCTGCCACTCAGGAAAAGTCAGGCGCGAGTGCAGCATCACAACCATCCCTACTAGGTATAAGGCTTACGGTGCCTAAAGTAGGCACCACTGCCAGGCGTCCAGTCTGCCACCAGATTCGCCTGGGAGAATGGGAAGACAGAGGTAGAGCAGTGAAATCTCTTGTATCCAGCCCCAGCGATCTGGCATCTGCTGCGTACTAATTTTCGCAGGATAGACAGCCTTTTTAGGAGAAGAATATATGCTTTATCCAGATAATGACATGGATAATTAAGGCTTTTTTGCAGTTAACTGTAACGATTGAAATAATAAAGGATATCACATCATACTACTAAGGTAAATACTTGTATGTTTGATCCAAGATTGCATATCAGACTGCACAAATAGAGTCTGTTGGCAGCAGTGACCCGTGCTGAGGGGACTGCTGCCCCGTTTGTATGTACCTACTAGTATCAGCTTGTCCTTGTTCAACCTCCTCATTATTATTCCCACATCTCCTCCACTACTCCTTCGCCTTTTTATCACTCAGTGACCTCGCTTGGCTTATTTCTCAACGTTTATTTTCTCCTCAATATCTCTCTGTGAAGAAAGCCTACCCTCCCGCCGCTCTCAGAGATTTTAACCGATTTCTTCATGTCACTCTTCTGACTGCAACTCCCATAGCACGATCTTTGCATATCCACACACTTTCCAGGCTCCAAGGCTTCGCGCAAATACGTATCACAGGCCTCAGCCTTGCGCGGCGAACTTGCTGGCCAAAATGTCTGATCAGGCGATCCTCCGCATAACAAGAGTACTTCTGCCTATCTATCAGTGTTTCCACCCACTCCGGCTGAACTAACACGAGTCTCTGGGCTCAGGAAATAAAACATATCCAGCAGAATGCAGATATGGGTAAGCATATTCCTGGTCAGCCCAGTCTGGGTTATTGCTACTTTGTGACGGCTGCTGCGGCTATTCTTTAACAGATCCTTGACTGATGTCTTTGATAGCCTTTGCAGTTGACTACGAGGAATCCGATATACGAAATGTTCGCGCAATCATCCTGGGGCCGCCAGGTACTCCTTATGAATTTGGTTTCTTTGAGGTGAGCTGTTTCGCATTCCGTCATGACCCAAAATTGACTATGATACGATGTAGTTTACAATCAAATTCGGAAAAGGTTCATGGATATCGATCAATATCTAAGACCAGCGAAGCAAGATTAACTCTGTGCCTTTTAGACTACCCAACGCGCCCGCCATCAGTACGGGCGGTGACGACAAACGGAGGAACTTGCAGGTTCGGCCCAAACTTGTATGCTGGTGGTAAGGTTTGCTTGTAAGTTTGCTGAAGCTGTATTTGGTATGCTGTTGAATTGCTGACCTACCTTGGCACAAGATCGATTCTTGGGTAATATGAAACCTTGTCAATACCTCTGCTAAGAAGTTGGAACTTACACTTTGCTTAGCACCTGGGACGGGGAACGAGGAGAACAATGGTCACCCGCACAGGGGCTGGAGTCCGTCCTGATCTCTATTCAAAGCCTTATGTCGTCAAACCCGTACGAAAACGAACCTGGATATGACAACGCAAATTCAGACTCGGACAAGGCGAATATGGCCGAATATAAAGCGAAGGTATGCATGCTGCGTAAAGGCCACCTGAGACCTTGCAATGACACCCGTTTTCAAGATCCATCACGAGACTATCCGGATAGCCGTATTGCAGCCTTTAGAAGCGGCCTTGGATCTCTTGCCGGACGGGAATACGAAGAGTACTATCGAGAAGCTTTCGGGAGAAGACGACAGTTCAGACGATGAGGCTCCGGGATATCATGATCCCTTCGCTGATCTTCGCAAACGACGCCTCCTCTGGTATTACGAAGCATACATGCAACTGATCGATAGCGAGTCGGCGGACCCGTCGACTGCAACTAATCGTTCGTTCCAGAGGATGCCTTTTGAGAGCTCTGGCAATACCATGGACGGTCATTTCAACTACCCTGAATTGAAGCGACGACTGGCCCTTGTCAGGGACAAGATCATGGAGGAGACGGAGAACTGGCGAGCGCAAGGGCTACAGGCTCTAGAGGATGAACTTGGAATTGCAGTCAACTTACAGCGCCAGCACGAACAAATCTCTGAAAACCTGAAGCGCCACAAAAACTTCACAATCGATCCAAGTCTCGTGGACGGAAACCCATTCCTATGGCGGATTACGTACTTTGGCCGCCCAACGACTCCTCTCGAAGGTGGTGTTATCAAGATTAGAATACATCTGAGCCCTCGGTTCCCAGTCGAGCAGCCTCGAGTCTTTGTGGAAACTCAACTCTCCCATATCCGCGTGTCCAAAGAGGGAGTTCTCTGCTATTTCCCAAAGAGAAGTGAGGAAATGCGGCATCACGTCGAGGCAATCGTGGCCGCTCTGGAAGAGGAGGAGCCGCCATATGATCCGCGCACGACTGTGAATCCAGAATCATCGAAGCTGTTCTGGGGCTCTCCCGACGATCGAAAGAAATACCGAAGGACACTGAGGAGAGACGTTGAGAAGTCAGTTGAGTAAGCTAGCCTAACAAACAAATTATTTTTTAATTTCTGCGGTCAACGAGCCTGTCTAACGACCCCGTGTCTTCTTCAGGGATGCTTTTGACTAAGGGCTGCACCATACTGGACGCTTGTGGGGTTTAGGTTGAGGGGGATGGTAATGCAACGGGCCATGGCCGATAACGCGTGGTCCCGTCCATGTACATGCACGGAGTGGCTTCATGGCATCTCGACTATGTCATATACGGACGCATATATCGAGCGCTGAGCTGCTCATACTGCAAGGGCTCAATTGCAGGTTCACCTTCGACAAGCTCTCCAGCGCTCGACAGCATGCTGTTTCCTGACTCACACGAGCTTGTTACATTTATTTTATCATGCAGGGAATCTGTATCTCGAGCTCAAGAAACTAACTTAGATAGTACCCTCAAACTTCACAGAGATCTTAGTTCATTACCAATCTCCGTACTCATAATCACGTGGGTGAACTAGAAGCTCTAGGTAGCCACTAGCCCCGGAGCCCAGCCCCGGACGGGCTAAGATTACTTGACCGCAAGCTGAGATTCTCGTTTCTGACAGATTTCAGGTCACAACTTTCCCGCTTTGCTGGTCGCTTTCCTCCCTGACTTCTACATCTTTATAACCCCCTCAGGCCTCCGCTCGGTCAAGCGACAGTCACAATGTCTACTAAAAAACCTACGGCAACATTGGGCACCGTACTAGTAGTGGGAGGATGCGGCTTTCTAGGCTCCCACATCGTTGACCAATTGCTTAATTTCCCCTCCGAAACGGACCCCAGTGCTGCCCTTCCGAAACCCCAGGGAGATAAACGGTTCGATTATCCTAGTCTCCGAGACCGCTTCCCGCATTACATCGCCAAAGTCGCTGTGGTTGACATCCGGACAACGAACAACCGCTTGCCCGGCGCAGAGTATTATGAAGGCGATCTCAGCTCAACAGAGTCGATGCTCTCAGTTTTCCGGGCCGTCAAGCCAGACGTAGTCATTCACACCGCGAGCGCGATCTTGCAGGACAAGGATCTGCTGTACAAAGTCAATGTTGAAGGAACCAGGAATTTGCTGGAAGTGGCGGGCGGTGCCCGCGCAGATTGGGGTGGAAAGTGCAAGGCTTTCGTGTACACAAGCTCGGCCTCTGTTGTGCACGACACGCAGAGTGATCTGCTCCATGTGGATGAGGCCTGGCCTCTCATTAGGGGGAAGCTGCAGCTAGAGTACTACTCGGAAACAAAGGTGCGATATCCTTCACCCCCCAACACCCTCTTATCTCCTTCCGTTTTGGCCAATTCTAACCATGGATTGAATTATAGGCCGACGCCGAAGAGGTCGTCTTGAAGTACAACCGCGCCTCACCTTCCAATATGTTGACCTGCGCGCTCCGCCCATCCGGTATCTATGGCGAGAAGGACGGCCAAGTCATCCTCAAGATCCTGGAACACGGTGTAAATGCGTCCCCCACCGTGCTTAAGATGCAGCTCGGCGACAACACCAACCTCTTCGATTTCACATACGTCGGAAACGTCGCCTACTCCCACGCCCTCGCCGCCTTCCGCCTCCTCGTAACTCACAAACGCATCGAATCCGGCCAAAGCGAGCCCCTCGACTACGAGCGCGTCGACGGCGAAGCCTTCCTAATCACAAACGATCAACCCGTCTACTTCTGGGACTTGACCCACGCCGCCTGGGCGCTCGCAGGCCGTGTCGTCGAGCCAAACCAGGTCTGGGAACTCCCCGAATGGCTCCTTGGTCCGATTGGCGGGATCGCAGAAACTGTCCTCGGGCTCCTAGGTCGAACACCGAAGTTGACGAGGCGCACGGTCCGGTACTCGTGCATGACTCGGTACTACTCTTGCGATAAGGCAAAGCAACGGCTGGGTTATGCTCCTCTTGTTCCGCTTGACGAGGGTCTTGCCCGTGCTGTTGGGTTTTTCCTCGAGAAGTGGCGGTTGGAGGGTGAGAAGAAGGGGCAGTGATATTTGGGTTGTTCTAGATGGATTTATAGTATACCTTTCTGTTCTGTATTATACAGTCTCGACGCACTTGATCAGCCTTGTAATACCTAATCTATATGTCTGGAAATGACATCGTCGTCGTCCACGGTACTGGTAGATCATAGCAGCTATACACGTCCCGACTTTGCAGACTTTATTTGTCCCCCAGCATAAGGCTACTCAAACCACTGCTGAATATGACAGATCCTATAGTAGGGAGAAGGATAGGATACACAGCTTTCGCTGCAGAAGCAGTGAACCATCTGCCATATCCACCTGAGTTTATATCTACTACTCGACTCGGGAATATACAATCATTTGCTGCTTCCGGTTGCTCTGCCACTTAGGTAGCTATCAAAGCACTGGTGCTCGACCAGCAATGCAAACTACTTTAAAATAGATTATTATTCTGTTTCATTCCTCATACGTACACCTAAGACTGGATATGCGTTTTGCTGCCGTAGTTCCCTGTCCGTGGCCATAGATCATAGGACAATCGCGGAGCGCCGACAAATCCGCTGACGAGTATAAGGTAAACCTTTCTCGGAGTATTTACAGGGTAGGAGGTAAAACCTTTGAAACATGCCCGAAGCTCTTCATGGTGGGAATTTAAGATGATCTCATATAGTTGAATATCATCGTGGTACGCGATTATCCTATAAGGATAGGGTAAGTGATGCGCATGTCTCGACGTGGATAGCGGGTATATACTCTAGCTTCGCATTCTCGAAGTCAAGTCTCTAGAGATGAGGGGCCAATAAGGAGAGAGTCAGAGAAGCTTGTGGAGCAGTAAAAGACCATTTCGCATTGCTAGGCCTCAGGGAGGCGACGGTCCTGGATAACCCCGTCCGTTGTTTCAAGGCAGCAAATGATAGCCCGATGAAAGAGTGTTTAGGTTTCGGAGAAGACCTTCCTGGGCAGAAAGGGTGGGTATGATGCCAGCGTTCATGCAGATGGCCATGGTGTAGTGGATTAATAATAGTAGATAAATCTGCTTCATTCTATGCCATTGATGGGTGCAATTCTCCAAATTTCCGAGGTATGGAATAGTGACTTTCAGTTTCTGGTCCAAGAGGGACGGGCTTATTCAACTTCGTTCTCGATGGAATCCCTTGCGCTGAATGCCATTCGTCCGGGTTCAGAAATTCCGCGTCCTCGAGGCTTTGGTTCTTACGTATGTTCTGTCAGATGATGTTGCGGCGAAATATGGAAGCAGGTACATTGAAGTTTCCAGACTCGGGGCGGACGGCTCTTGAGACCTGACTCAAGTAAGTACATACCAGTGGGCGCTTCTCCGCTGTAACCCCACAAAAAACGATCGAATTCTTTGTATGGAGTAGTGCTCCGTACTTTCCGACCCATCCTCTGGGGGTAAGGTTCAGACTTCAGGCTCCGCGGGGAACTGGGTTCCATCCGATCGAATGGATTCTTCAGGGCCTCTGAAATCATAACCGCGAGGTATAAGATGCAACTGAAAAGACTCGGAGGGAAAGCAAAGGCGCAGAGAAAGAAAAACACTTGGTGTGCATCCGGCAGCCAGCGGCAATTCGCGGCTTCTTTCGCGGATGGGACCACTGAGCAATTGACCTGATGTTATTTTATCCAAGTGTATAGAAGTTCCGCCACTTTCCTTGAGTCTCAAATCACATCCGGAATGGTCGTGTTATCGCCTGAGAGTTGAGGTCAGTTGAAAGGGGACTCCGTCGTTCCAGAGGAAAAAAAGGCTCGGATGCTGGTCCAGTAGTCGGCCATATCCCCACACCTCTTTAGGTACCCCGCAGTCCGGCATCTCAACCCTTCCCTAGCTCGCTTTAGTAAGATGGAACAGTAGCACATTACTAAAGCCTAAGGGTGCTTCAAGAATTAGAGTTGGTTTAGAGGTGGTGTAAAAAGCACCCACCAGGAGAGTTGCCAGTGGTATGCCCATATGCCGAACCAACTCATCATGGTGTATCATGGATGCGTGTGATAACATCTGAGGAAATGATATTCATGCCCATTTGAGTAATGGGGTCTCTACCATCCGTACTACGTAAGAGCCCAACATCCCGAGTAAAACGCCGTAGTATCTGCTATCTTGGAGAGTCCCTAACATGGTACGCCCGTCGTAACACCTCGGTTTGGGTTGGTTTGGCTAAGATTTGAGCAAAGCCGTGTTACCTGCAACGTTGAATATAAGGCCAACAGCAGCTCCAGTAAGTCGATGTTTTTAAATTTCGTCCAGTGATCCTCATGATGACATAGCTGGGGAGAAAGGGAGGTCAAGTGAGGGGATATCCTTCTGGGTCTGGAGTCTAGACGCAGCCTTCCATGGGACTACTTAGCACCACCTGATACTGTTACCGGAGATGGATGCCTCCGCCAGAAGTGGCGCCCTTGGTGGTCCAATGAAGTAGATGAGACTAGACGGCCGCATAAATGCATGCACGTACCTATGCAATATTGGTAGCCATTTAGGAATGGAGCTGGCGAATGGCCCAAAGTTGCAGAAGGACGGGTAGGACAAACCATTTCGTCCGAACAAAAGATAGCAACCCTGGAGACCTGACGTAGTAACGCAAATCAGTACTGGACGGTAGAAATGTCAACGACGAAACTGACACGGTCCTGCGAATGTACTGCAGGTCAATGGGAGTGAGAAGGCCACTCTAAGGTGTTCATAGGGATGGCCGCTATACCCATGGATATATATCCCTCAACCCCGGGTCATCATGACAATTGACCCCCATCACTGTTGACAGCTAGCTATATCCCACGGTAATAATAAGTAAACGGCGTCCTAAAAGGAATAGGTTTTCTGAACCCAGCAATATACTAACAAAGTATGCCTAGCTAGTTGGCACTACCTTAATGCCTGAAGAGTCAGGATGTCGACGAATAACTGAACCCCTTTCACTTCCAACTCAAGGGAAACGGGGAGTTGGCTAAGAATAGGTAAACATGAGCAGGGGCTGTTCTGTCATAGCACCAGGTGGAAGTTGGGAAACCAGCTTAGCCGAGTCAAGACCGAGCATTAATATTATTATCATCAGCATCATTATTATTTCTTTCTTTCTGCAAAATGTATACAAAAATACCAGACAACTGAGGCCCCATGTGGCGTCCTTGATTCCCAGAGTGGAGAAAGGCGATCATACGGTAGAGCAGATCAGACCCGTTCCCTTCGGCGAGTGAATCTTGGGATATCGACAGAGCTTGGATCTATCGCGAGTTACGTATCTGTGGGAGGAATTGAGGAGAGACTAGGTACCCAGTCCGATCGACATATCAAGCAGATTGGAGGCAGCGTAGTGTCTTTTGCCAAAGGAAGTGAAATTGAGTCAAACCTTAGCGTGGGCCGTTGATCCGCTCGATAGGGACGGGTCGGGTAGTTTAGTAAGGATTGGGCTAGGGACCCGTAAAAAGAATAAATAATAAGGACGCTGTTTTCTCCTCGATCACTGGGCGGGATCCCAGTTACCATACCATACAATATTACCCCCTCACGCTGGCCGCATTCTTTCTGAGCGATACCATTCCATAACCAGAGTTAGTATTATTTCTCCCACGCTGCTTTCCTCAGTACTTTGCTCTCATCATTGCTCTGCTCTTCTTGGCCTCTCTCCTTCATTCGCCTGGACACTTTTTATTCATCTCTTGTTCATGTTGCCTGCTCTGCCTTTTACCATCTCTTTAGCCGCTTGATCACCCTTCGTCTACCATCCTGCTCGGAGGTTAACTGGTGTCGATCACCCTGGCTTCGCGTTGACTGTCGCGCCGTTCAACCCCCCCGCATAGCCGCTATCTCACACTCCGTTTCGAAGTTTCGATCTCGTACCTTCTTCCGTTGCCAGTCTCTCCCATATTTCCACCTCGGACGAAACGAGACGGACTTCGACTGTTACGGCTACAATATCGATCGGGTTTCCGTCGCGGTAGAGGGCTGTTAGTGCTCTTCACATTCCCCGCGATTTCGCCATGGCCGGTTAATGCTGCGAATGAATCCATAGCCAACACACAAGGGCACCCGCTCTGCCCAGCAGACGGTCCTGCTCGGTTCTCAGATCGTCAATCGTTCTCTCTCTCTACACACACTCTCTCGGAATCCCACCGTTCTACACCATTGACCCGTTTCCCGACGGGAACTCGTCTCCTCCCCGCGGCGGTATTGCCTCGCCAGTATGGCGGGCGACGATACGGAAAATGCACAGTATCTCGTCCCTCCGGCCGTAACCGCCTTAAGGCAGGAGGCCCGAAGTGTCGATCCTAAAAACCATCCTGGCATGCGTACCTTGAGCGATCGGGATATACGGGACGGACGCGAAGACTTGAAGGAGGCAGCGGAGCAGAGCTTGAATGTCATTGTTGACTTGGATTTGGAAGGCCGTATTAAATGGGTTAGCCCCTCTTGGAGGCAGGTTGTGGGAACAGCGCCGGAGACGGTGGAAAGGCGATTGATCGCGGATGTTCTGGTGGACAACAAAAATGGGTTCAATGATGCGACAGAGTCTCTCAAGCAAGACGACTCTCGAAGCCGTTTTGTCCGAGTTTCTGTGCGGTTGGGGCCCGATTCGGTACTGAAGTACTCTCCGGAACCACCACCTCCCATCGCGGAGGTGAACGAGGATGTGGGGGTTTCGGAGGAGACGTCGGCCGAGTTGAAGAAGGATGGCCAGGACATTCTGAACTTGGAAGGGCAGGGTATTATGGTTTATGACCGTACAGCGGAGGGTGTTGCTCATGTAAGCGCCTTGCTCGAAACCTGGGAAAGCTGAAAGTATGGCTGACTGATCTCACAACCAGAGTATGTGGATGTTACGGCCGTTCTCGAAGCCGCAAGAAGTTACAATTGACTTACCATCTTCACTGGTCGAGTCCTTGGGGGTCGGTGCTGAAGTTTTGGCGAATTATTTGACCGTTCTAGCGGAAGCCGCTGCTAATGAGCCGGATCAATCGAAACACCCTGCCCCAGAACCTATATTATGCCGGATATGCGAACGACAAATAACTCCTTGGTGGTTCGAGAAGCACTCTGACCTTTGTCTCCAAGAACACCAAGCGGAGATGGATGTCCAGATCGCCCAAGAGAATCTCAATGAGCATCGTCATGCCATTGTCAAAGTGCTCGATGCATTGGAAGCTAGACAGGGCAGACCGACAACTCTCCGCGATGGCGCGCCTGCTCAGCTACCCCAGCCAGAGTATAAAGGACTACCTATCGGTCCCTCACCCGTCGCTTCCGCGCCTTCCTCGGGGGCAGCGTCCACCTCCAGCTCTGCCCCCGCTACTCCTCCAAGATCCCGAGATCAGTCAGTCTCCGGCACAAATCATTCCCGCGCGCGTTCTTTCGCAGTGCGTCGGCCGCTCGCAAGGGTAGTCGAATTGATCCTAGACCTCTGCGACACGGCTTTAGAAATCAATATGCCTGTACTCAGGGAAGCACGCGGCGACAACGGTGACGACTTCCGCACCATGTCACCGCAGTCAGAATCTCGCATTTCTCAAGTGCTTCAGTGGCAGTCACCGAGCGCCAATACTTTGGAACAGGAGCAAGGACTCGCTGCCTTGTGTATGGACACGGAGCAAGTCTCCCGAGCAAAAGTGGATGCAATTATTCGTCACCGACGAATAGTTGAATATGCAGAGAGGATTCGCATTGAGTACACTGTGTTAGTCGAAGAATGCATTGCTGCAGCCCTTAGGAAAGCTGAGCGGATAGCCGCCGGCCAGCTGAGCGATTCCAGTTCCTCTGAGGATGATGCACCGGCGGAAGATACCGTCACCGAGAGACCTGCTTCCACGTCTTCTATTTTCGCTCCAAACGCTAGTCGCGAGTCCGGACCATCCCCGCCAGTTTCTGCTTTAACCATGACGATGCGCAACGCTCGCGACCGCCTCCGCTCGGGTCATTCCTCCGAGGGCAAAACCTCGTCTGTTGCCGTTTCTACTGGGCCTTCCAGCCCTATGGAATGTCCGACTCCTCGTTCGCATAAGAGTGCTGCTGGATTGCTAGGAACATCGCAGCCGTCCCGACGGGGTTTATCATTAGCGGATATCGACTTGGGCGAGCAGAGCGACAGCAGCATCGTCTCATCCACTATTCCTCAGGCAAAGCGAACGGACTCCCCCTCATCCGATCGAAGTATGGAGCGTAAACGCAGGAGCTTGGTGCTTCCAGGTCTTTCTAGCTCCCCTCGGCGGCAGCATTCCCCAGCCCGAACCTCTGGTCCCCACTCGCCATTACGCATGCCCAAACCGCGACTTTCTAGCGGCCCCGAAGGTCTCTCATCGCCGGTCGTTTCGCCATCGTCCAATCTGGGCGAGTTATCTCTCCATCACTATCGCCACCACCGCCGCCAGTCCTCAACGGCGTCTTCTGATATGCCTAGACCCCCCGTATCCCCGCATTTGACCACGGCTAGCCAGCCTCAACCACGGCCAGCGCCTCCGTCTATCAAGGACTTCGAGATCATTAAGCCGATCAGTAAGGGTGCGTTTGGAAGTGTCTACCTGTCTAAGAAAAAGACAACGGGGGAGTACTTTGCAATCAAGGTACTTAAAAAGGCAGATATGGTGGCTAAAAATCAGGTCACTAATGTCAAAGCTGAACGAGCAATCATGATGTGGCAAGGGGAGAGTGACTTCGTTGCTAAGCTCTACTGGACATTTTCCAGCAAGGACTATCTCTACTTAGTGATGGAGTATTTGAACGGGGGCGATTGTGCTTCTCTCGTCAAAATCTTGGGTGGCTTACCTGAGGATTGGGCTAAGAAGTACATTGCCGAGGTCGTCCTAGGCGTGGAGCATCTCCATAGTCGGGGTATTGTGCACCGTGATCTCAAGCCGGATAACCTGCTCATCGACCAAAGAGGCCATCTGAAATTGACTGATTTTGGGCTCTCGCGCATGGGTCTTGTTGGGCGCCAGAAGCGTGTCTTGAAAAGCATGAGCGAACAATCAGCTGATCTCCTGAAGCAAGGCTCGTTTCCTCGAGCCACATCGATCGCCTCGTCTCGGTCAGCGTCATTCGATTTTCAGGGTAGTGGCTCGCCGGGATCTACTCCCTTGATTACGCCGGACGTGGCTGGGAGCATGCCTCAGCCGTCTTACTTCAGCTTGAATCAAGGCGGCCTAAGTCGACAGACCTCCCGTCGCGCGTCCGGGTATCGCAGTGATAGCGGTGGTAGTGAAAACTTGAATTCCATCTTTCGAACATTGTCACTGAACGAAGGAGGTGAAACGTCCGGAGCTTTACCTACCCCTCCGCCCCCTCCGTCCGATAGCGCGCATGAAGAGGAAGCCCAGAGCGAGACGGCAGAATCTCCCTACTTACATCCCCTTCAACCGACGCACAGCAACACGATGTTTTCGGGTACACCTCCCCAGCAGAACATGATGCCACCTTTGATGGCGCTATTTGATCCTGAGGACCACAACAGACGTTTCGTGGGAACACCTGATTATCTAGCACCCGAGACAATCAACGGCGTCGGGCAGGACGAGATGAGTGACTGGTGGTCTTTGGGCTGTATTATGTTTGAGTTCCTCTTCGGCTACCCTCCTTTTAATGCGGCCACTCCAGATGAAGTGTTCGAGAACATACTTAACCGAAGGATTAACTGGCCGGACGAAATCGAGGAGCTGGCAACGCCTGAAGCTATTGATCTCATGAACAAGCTCATGACCATCAATCCTCGCGAGAGAATGGGTTCGAACTCGGAAGAGAAATATCCGAACGGAGGCGCGGAGATTCGGAGTCACCCTTGGTTTGAGGATATAAACTGGGATACTCTGCTGGAGGACAAAGCCCAGTTTGTTCCCAACCTCGAAAATCCCGAAGACACTGAGTATTTCGATGCGCGTGGTGCGACGCTTCAAGCTTTCACTGAAGAAGACGAGAGCTCCCCTCAACCTCCAGTCACGACTGGTTCAGTCATAGATCGACCGCACGATGCGCTCTACAAGGTTCGGTCGCAAGTCAACTCAATGAAGCGGCCTTTGATGCCTCTGCATATACCTCCACATGTTCGGGAGCCGCGGAGCAGGAGACTAAGCGAGCCTTCCTTGGCGGATGACTTTGGGAATTTCGCGTTCAAGAATCTTCCCATGCTTGAGAAGGCCAATAAAGATGTGATCCAAAAACTTCGACAAGAAGCAATGCAGGCACAGCAACGCCAGTACAACAACACTGGAGCTCAGCAGGCGCCACCTACTCAACCCCAGGCACAGGCTCAAGGCCCTACCCCACCCTCGTCTGGACCATCACTGGAGGGAAGTCCCTTGCCCATGTCGCTTCAGCGAACTCTATCCCAGTCAAAGGGAAACAACAGGCCTGCGTCCCCGTCAGCCCTCAGTCAGCCGAATTCGTCGCCGAGTCGACCGTCACAGCCTTCGTCTCCGCTTCTCGTTCAATTCAGCACAGGTCACAACCATGAACGTAGAAAAACCTCAGGCTCGTCCTCGACGACAACTTCTCATCAATCTAGTGGATCGTTCCAGCCAGTTTCTGCAGATCAGGCTCGCGTATCGAATAATAATAAGCTCGGATCTGTAGCATCGTCACCGATCAAACCGGGCCGAGGTTCAACACATTCTCCTGATAAGGTTGTGCCAGGCCAGCAACGTCATGGAAGTGCCCCAGCAACGAGAACCCGATCACAGACAATTGGATCTCAAGATGGCGATTTATCTTCATCTCTGGCCAGAGAAACCTATGTTGCCGGGCATCACAAACGCCGCAGTCAATTATTTGACGTCTCACCTTCATCGTCCGACAATGAGGATCCACGTACAAAGGCTCTATTGAAAGTGCAACGCCGTCGACAAAGCTCTAGACGTCTTTCTCATATAAACTTTGCTGATGGTCCCTTCTTCCGGCCACTGGACATCCTTATCTGTGAAGACCACCCGATTTCCCGTTTGGTCATGGAACGCCTTTTCGAGAAGCTCCGTTGCCGTACAATCACGGCTGCCAATGGTGCCGAAGCGGTCCGGTACGCCCTTAGTGAGGTACAATTCGACATCATCATGACGGAGTTCAAACTTCCTCAAGTCAACGGGACAGATGTTGCACGGATGGTTAGGGAAACACGCAGTGCTAATCGTCACACGCCCATTATAGCAGTGACCAGTTACCTCAAAGACCTCCCGGAGATGCATCATTTCGATACACTCATCGAAAAGCCGCCAACATTGACGAAGTTGACCGAAGTTCTCTGTAAATATTGCCAGTGGAAACCCCCACCCAAGGACTATAATCCCTCGGTGTTTGCGTCGGCCGCACTGCGGCATACTCCGCCCCAAACAGAACATAGCCCAAGCTCGACGGTGTCGTCCGGCTTTGCGCTTGTGCCCTCGAGCTCATATAGAGAATCTAGCCGTGAAGACTCTGTTGGTAGCAGTTATTTTGGCGATCTAGACTCAATCAAGGCTGAAGAAGTTCCGGTCATCGTGAGCCGGCAAACTGACGACTGGGGTCAACATACAGGCGGTTTAGGCATATCTGAGGACACGACTTCCACACAAGAGAGCGCGGATTCGAACCGGAAGACTCAGAACACAGTCCCTTTCCCGAATTTGCCCAACGCCGCTTCTTGCCCTCCTACCTTGAGTCCTTCGGGTATGATCACGCCACGTAAACAGCGCTCGACGGAATCATTAAAGGCGAAAAGAGAGTCACTCGAACGAAGGCGCTATGATGATGCAGAATCTGGCGATGACGAGGACGAAGAGCTCGGAAACCTGCAACCCAGGGCGCAAAGCCCACGTAACCGTTCAAATAGGCCCGGCTCTAAGCTAGGCATTGAAATGATGAGAACCAATAGCAGGGGTAGTGTGGTTAGCGCCGGCGAGGACGCTTTCAAGAAAGAGAAAGACGTCAGAGAAAGAAGCGCCAGCGGAGGATCTCACGATGCTGATATTATCGAATCTCCCCAAAGCTCTTTGGAAAGCAGGTTTGAGGAACTTAATGTTCCCGAGGAGGCTATTCTGCCATCCATCGAAGACGACTTGAGCCCCAGGAATTCCCCTTCTCCGCTCGCATTAGCATCAAGATCTATGCATTTGCCGCCTGACTCGAAACCGTCGTATTCTCGATACATCACGGAGATATACAAAAAGGCAGACAGTGGTTCTAGCGGCAGCTCTCCGAAAAGGGGACAACTAACGCCCCCGGTTGTCTTCCCAGGCGGAGCGGGTCGGAGTGCTGGCGAAGCATTTCCCAGTACGCCCCCGGTTATATTATGTAGTGGCAGCGACGCACGACTCGACCAGTCAAGCCCGTCCCCCTTCCCGGATTCCGATGTTACGCCTCGGCCCATGCATACGCCCATGCCAAATCCCGATACAGAGGATACTCCTCGACCAGGAAGGTAGAGAGCGAATGTGAGAGCCTTTTACTACCTTTTCCATGGACCATAGCCTCGACTGTCTCATCATATACATCCAGTTCTGTTCCAGCGAGCTGCATCCCCTCGTCGTTCAAGCCAGCACAATTTCTTTCCACATTTGTTTCACTCATCCATGTCCATCAAAACTCGACACAACCTGATTCTCTTTTCCGTCTCACTCTGTCTTTGTCAAAAATACTCTTCTTCTTCCCTTGCCTGTTTTGCTTTTGTCCTGTCCACAATTAAGCGGGTGTTTGGGCGTCCTATTTGCTATCCATCAACATCGACCAGTCTGTTCAGATTCATCATTACTATCTATGCATTCCTTTTGACTTCATCTCAATATTTCTTCTTCTTTGTCGTTTATTATCCGGTACTCCTTCTCAGGAAAAATCTGCCGTTTTCTTTTGTCTGTATCTGTCTACCTACCTCATTTGGCCACCCGACACTGATACATATAACCGTCAACCCTATGGTAGGCAAGGTAACAGTTGACCATTGCGGAGTTACGGTACTTGAAGCCAATACAGTTAATTGGATATATTATTCACAGATGCTCGGGAATCAGCATTGAGTCACTACAGGATGTAGCAATGGAAACCAATGGACCAACCCATTTGTGAAAATCTTGTTTTGTCCAATTTCACATTGAACAGTGATATATTGGTAGATACCGCTCGAATTTGCACCTCATATCATTGAAACCAAACTGTGGGACTTCCATGCACTTTCTGGGCCTCCAGGTGCAAGCCCAACTGCTCGAATCAGTCTAGGCTGTTTAAGGCAAAAATGGACGCAAATAAAAAAAAAAAAAACCGTAGATGTAAAATATCTGGAGACTAGCAACAAGGGATTGTATGACAGACACGGTATATTCAGTGAGGTGTATCGGTGAGAGCTTTAGGTCGGGCATGTAAAATGAACATAAGCATAAACCATAAACCATGAACATGCGCGCGTGGAAAGACATGGATAGATTCTAAATTCAGTAGGGATTATGTAGTGGGAAATATGTATTGGAAAAAGAAAGAGGCAAAGAAAGAAAGAGAGATGGGAGGAAAGAAAAAGAAGAAGTTAAAAAAAGTATTGGGAACGCGATTCTATATGCTTTGAATCAATGAGGATCAGAGAAAATGCACGAGGGCTCATTGCCTCTTCTCCTCGGGATGAGTGCCTGGGGAGACAGGACGGATATGGGCTCCGGAGGAGGAAGCTTCCTCACCGCGGCCCTGCTCCATTAGGTCCTCTTGGCGGGAGACGCTATTTCTATGACGGAAGAAGCGGTTGCGACTGAAGGAGGATATACTGTGTCCGCCTTGGGACTCGGTTGAGTGACGGCCTTCGCTGGGGCCTGAGGGGACTTCGAGGTTGTTGCCCGATTGCTGGGATTTCTGGCGACGGATGGACGAGTCCATGCTCTGTCGCTCGGCTTCTTCCTCCTGTTGGCGGCGCTCGGCGATGACCTGGCGGACCATGGCCTCGGCGCGAGGACTGCGCACTTCAAAGACATCGCCCATGACGTCCTCCGAAGTCATATCGCGCATGCCGAGAGAGAAGTCCACGTGCTTTCTCGTAGAGAGGGACTCGCCGCGGGCCCGAGCGGCGGCGGCGTTGCTCCCCTTTCGGAGGATGGAATGATGGGGGTTGGAGCCGCTGCTGCTGCCGGGACGACGCTCATCGCTAATGTGGGGATTGGGTGGGGGTTGATCTCCGCCGCCGGCGGGGGAAACAGCCTGGTATGGGGGAGGGTGACCCGCAAGGTGGAAGGGGAAGTTGACGCTTGCACCCTGGAGGTTCATGCGTGGGCCTTCGATGCCGATTTCTTGGAGAGCGATCATGAGCATGCAGATAAATTTGTTGCGGCGTTGCAAGCGCAGCCCTTCGTTTTGCCAGTTAGATTTGTAAAAGAAAACAACATTCAACGTCACGGAAAAGTTCTCCGTCACTGCACGTAGCTCAGTAAGGATGTTCATTTGGAATTCGCGTCGTTCGCTGCGGACAAATTCAATAAGGCGCTGACGAAGTGCGTCAATCTGTTCCAGTGTCGTACCGAATTTAATGACGATGGGGATGGCTTCCGCAAGTGCTCCAGATCTCCGCTGATTGAGTACGAAGAGGGTGTTCAGATAACTGTTGGGAGCCTGGACAATGTGGCCTTGCATCTTCTTGAACTCGGTATAGAGGAGCGAGATTTGCTTGACATAGTAATCATCACCTAAACCGTTGTCACCGGAATTACCGTAGATTGTCACACGGTCGCCGACATCGAACGGGTGCTTGACAAAAACGAAGACGACGGACTGCAGAAACTCTTGAGCAGTAGCCGAGAAGAGCCAGGACAGAGCGAGGATAGTGGAGCCAGCTGATGTAAGTACACCAGCAGCAGAAGTCGAAATCAATGTCAGAAGGACAATGAGGGCAATAACAGCGACAAAGAACTCGAAAACGTGGCCGAGTCTAGAGACGACGGAATCGAGATCTTTCAAAGATGCCGTGATGGCCTTGCGTTCACGGCCAATTTCCACACAGACCGCCTCGAGTTCCTCCATGGAGATATCGCCGTTCATATCTTTGTCAAACATGCCGAAGGCAGCCTCGGCCTCTTCATTGTCGTCGAAGGCCTCTTTCAAGTCACCGGGAAAGACTGTTTCAAAGCCGTCACGAACGAATGTACGGTAAAGTCGTCGCGCCAACACCTGGCAACCGCCTGTTGTTCTCAAAAGGGTTGCGACGACCTGGGAAGGGTGGGTTCTGCTAGTAGCATTCTTGCCAGCGAAATCCGCCGCAACTGCACCAGCCATATCTCCAACTCTGCTCAGCGCGCCTAGAGCAAAACCCTTTGCTTTTCCAGCAAGCTGCATAGGAGTTTTGGAACCACTGCCGCTGTTGTCTTGTTTCTCCTCAAATGCGTCATCTGTCTCGGTGATCTTGGTGCGAGAGAATGCATACAGCTTGGTCAGGCTACCAATCTGGAACTTGTTGATTTCAATCCGGTCAGAGTAAGTGCGTCTGTGGAAGCTCATAGCAATGAGCTGGAGTAATAGCTTCTCCACTAGATTCAGAATGGTCCAGACAAAGATTGCGATGATAATTTTATTGAGTGTGTTCTCCCAATTGCGAGTGCGAGGGTTGCCATCAACATGATGATTCTTCATGGTGGGTAAGAAAGATATTTCTATACCCAACCACCACAGGAAGAGGGTGAGAGGGAGTTCCAGTTGCCTTGCAACATCGCGCCATTTCTTTGAGTTGTTGGTGAAAATGCTGGCGACAATGTTAACAGGAGTGGGGAGGAATTTGGCAACAATCTGATATCAAGATTAGCCCGCGACGGATGGATGCAATGTTGACCGGGAGTTCAACAAACGATCGAAAACACATACTCTTCCTGCCCACAGTGTCAACCAAACGATTTCCAACCAGACCGAGAACCAGAGTAGCTCGACACCGCCAACACTCGCATCCGGGTAGGCCAGTGCACCAACGAGCAGTGGAATAAGTAGCAGCAAAACAATTGGCACAATGTATGTAAAATACCGAACAATGAAGCTGGATTCATGTATTTTCTTTACAAACTTTGAAACGCCCGTGGTCGGATTCTCGGGTGGGTTGTAGACAGCGGCCTTCTCATGCAATGGATTCGTGGCTTCGTCGAACGCATCAATTTCTTCAGCCCTGCGCGAGCGAGTGTGATTTAGAGAATGACCATCGCTTCTCGCATCCTTCTCAGTGCCTTCATGAGTGGAACGCGAGGCCACGCGCTCGGCTTCAAGCACCGCCAGATCATCCTCAAATCGCATCGCTCGCTCTCGGTTTGCGGACGGTGAGCGCACGCCCATGATGCCGCCATCTTCGACTGAGCTATTCAGCCGGAGGTGATCCCTATCATGGTGACGAGCGCCGTCATGAATGTAGGTATCTTCATCAGAAGTTCGGGAAGAATCAGTGGACCTGCCCCGTCTTTCATCATCTGCATATGTTGGAGCGGGTATCTCCTTTACGGGAGTCGACATTTGTGGCACCAGGACAGACAAGCCGATTGGGATCAATGCAGGTCTCTAAAGTGAAGATGACTGAAATGCTGATTAGCAGGGGGGAGTATAAAAAAAATTATTGACTAGGAGCTTGATGAACAGGAAAGAAAAGTGAATAGAGCGAAGAGAGTGAACGAAGCACCAAACCAGATGATATTGAGCAAAAGACGCGGAAGAAGAGATACCGAAATATTTATACAAAGCCGTTGGAGGACGCACGAGGGTGCGACGAACCTTGGAAAGGGAAAGAGATTGACAAAACCAAGCAAAGCAAAGCGGAGGCGAGACCTCAGAAACAGAGATTGGGGTGGGGAAGCTTTGCAGGATAGCGCGGCCTGGAGCCCAGGTATTGGTGATATACTCACCTAGTAGGCTAGTCCGAGTCAGTCAGTGATATGCATCCACGCGCAGGGACATTCAGCTGGAGGCTCCAGAGCAAGGGAACTCAAACATAAAGAGGGTAAAGAGAGAAAAGAGTGTTAGACATGGATGTTATGTGAATTGGGGAGGGGTCTGCAGCTCACAACACCTGGAGCAGAAATTTAAAACCATGAACAAAGATCGAGGGAGAGGAGACAGGCGGGATGACCATTTTACCACTCGCACCATCATTGGCCCAGATTACCCTGTAAATGTGGTGGAGACGAGACGGGATTGCAGTTCCAGACCGTTTCAATCCCATTATCACGACATCTCAGATGGGGCTTCGGATCTATTATCCTCGGGAATGGCGCAGGTTTGAGCTTTTGATTAGTTTTCGGCCTCGCAATTGCAATCTGGTTCATCCAAAGACCGTGCCTTCTTCCTGACACTGACCCCTCCGAGAGAGACTGCTCCCCTGGTCGGCGTTCCTCGTCCGCCAACGTAATGGTGTTTCAACCTGGAACCAATCGTGGAACAACGCCGCAAGTTTTTGAGGCCCTTAATCAATAATGGGGAGCACGGTGGCGGCCGCCAAGAACGCCACCCCAGGCACTCCTGGCTATTTTCGACCCGTGCTTTTCTTGAGTTTCTGCCGGACCGCAAGCTTGAGCCTGAAGTGGTACGGACTCGGGAGTGAGTAAATACTAAATACAAGTCATGGTTTGTGAGAGACACAGCAGGATGACGAGAGCGCCCTCCCGATCTTTTCTTTTTTCCTTTTTTTTGGCTTGGGCTTGTGGTGGTTGAGAAAACATCATTGTGGAGAATTGATGTTAAGGACTTACCTAGACTCCTCGAGCCTACCTAGGTACAGACCTAGTGGGCTACTGTAGTAGTGTCATGGAGTCATGGACCCGAGGGTCGGGCGGTTGAACCTTAGGTACTGCTGCATACCTACCTGTTGCATCACTGATGATATTCCGGATATGACTAATAATATGCACTACTACCGTACCTTAGTGCGCATAAATCGCATGCACAGACAGTCAGTCCTTCCACTCTGTCTTCGCCCAGAGGTCTGGCCCGGGCCCATAGCGTTTAGGCTGTGACTGACAGCTCCCATCTATGATCTGAGTTGCCTAGAGGTAGATTTATTAAATGCTACTAAGCCTTTGTTATGGACGTGCCGCCCCATATTGAATAGTGCATATCCCGATAGTCTCCAGAACCCGTGTGGTTGTTATCAATAATTAACTCGAGCGCGGCATGGGTTTCTTTCAGTATCTTTTACAGAGTGCCCTGCCTCAGAGGGTATTAAACTTCGGTCGACTCGCCCACGAAAGGTGACTTCATAACTTGAGTACCTGTCATTAGCCACTATGATTATTATTATTGCCCTGCGCTAGGAAGAATGAGATTTGACCGGAGAGCCGCATAGTCTAAGTATCTCCTAGGTGTAGGTAGCGTATGGGTCTTGGTTTTGAGTCCCGCATTCCACGGTAGAGCCGCACGTGGTCAAACCTAAGCAATAATATAGATTCAATGAACCAAAACCCAAACTATATTGATATAGACTGAAGCGGCGCTCAAAGTATTGCCTCCATTGAAAAGGTGAAAGTAAAAGAACAGGATGGTTTTCTCTGATCCCACCCGACCTTATACGAGGAGTCATACAAGAGAGACGGGCACGGTAGCTGAGTGGAGCTTTTATTGGCGGTGGGTTCTGCTGATCCGCCTCCGCTCAAGTGTTCCTTGCCTTAGTAGTTTAGGTAGCCTTCCAAGTTCCAACTTCCCCGAATCCCTTCGTTCCCCCCCAAAGTTCCGACTCTCCGTCCGACCACACCTTCTTTCTCAGCTGCTTCTGCTTGTTGATTCAGAGATATCCAGGGAATCTTATTGATCCTACATCTCCTAAATATCTACCGTTGAATTTCATCATCCACTATGAGAGGCGAGGTATGAACTATCTTTGGATTGCTTATTGTTTACCTAGATGCTTCCCCCCACATTATGTGTTGGGAGTCTTCGAACCCCATCCCGACCCATCCGCGCGATATACCCAACACCATCATCCTGTTATTGCTAGTTACGCTACTTTTCGAAAAGCTAACACATTCTAACTATGATATAGATCTGCCACATCCACATCGGCCAGGCTGGTACTCAGCTGGGTAACAGTGCTTGGGAGCTGTAAGTACTCACCGCCGGTTTACCCAACTATACGAAGCAATCACTCATCTGTGCCTGACCACCAGGTATCTCCTCGAACACGGTCTCGGACCAGATGGTCGTGCAGACCCTGAGAAAGCCGATGAAATTAACGAAAGCGGTTCGTACGAGACATTCTTCTCCGACACTGGCAACGGCAAATATGTCCCTCGATCTATCTTCGTTGATCTAGACCCCTCAGTATGGAAGCCTTTGAACCCGGGCAATAATCATTTCATCACATTGACTTATTTTCTCGCAGCCCGTCGATGAGATCCGTACTGGAGCTTACCGTCAGCTCTTCCACCCCGAGTACTTGATCAGCGGCAAGGAAGATGCTGCCAACAACTGTACGCCCCTAGTTCGAACGAGCGACAATGCAAATCAGAACAAGTACTTACAATTCACAGACGCTCGTGGACACTACACTGTGGGAAAGGAGCTTGTTGATAATGTGATGGACCGCGTCCGCCGTCTTGCCGGTATGTCTTAATATATTTCTACCCCACAATGCTATTTGCTTGCTTTTGCTGACCCTCGCAGACAACTGCAGCTCCCTCCAGGGATTCTTAGTTTTCCACTCTTTCGGTGGTGGTACTGGCTCCGGTTTCGGTGCCCTTGTGCTGGAGCGCCTTTCCACCGAATATGGAAAGAAGTCGAAGCTCGAATTTGTGGTGTATCCTTCTCCCCGCACGTCTACTGCCGTCGTGGAGCCGTACAATGCTGTTTTGTCCACACATAGTACCATCGAGAATTCCGACTGCACATTCCTGGTGGATAACGAGGCCGTTTATGACATTTGCCGGCGACACCTGGAGATCCCGCGCCCTGGTTACGACCACCTAAATCGCCTAATTGCCCAGGTTGTCAGCTCCATTACCTCCAGTCTTCGTTTCGATGGCGCACTTAACGTTGATTTGAGCGAGTTCCAAACTAACTTGGTGCCGTTCCCCCGTATTCACTACCCCTTGATTTCGTACGCGCCAGTTGTGTCGGTCAACCGTAGCTCTCATGAGAGCTTCAAGGTCCAGGATCTCACTTTCCAGTGTAAGTCACGGCGCCGGGTTTTTCTTTTTCTTTTCTTTTTTCTTCTCTATTCTTTTCTTTTTTTAATTCCCTTCTCGATTGGGCAGAAGACTGACGGTGCATATAGGCTTCGAACCTAACAATCAAATGGTCGTTTGCGACCCCCGCAACGGCAAGTACATGGCTGTGGCACTGCTGTACCGTGGCGATGTGGTGCCCCGCGATTGCACCACGGCCATTAGCGCGCTCAAGGCCAAAGCTTCCTTCAACCTGGTCGAATGGTGCCCTACCGGTTTCAAGCTGGGCATCAACTACCAGAAACCCGTCCGCGTGCCCGGAAGCGAACTCGCCCCTGTCGACCGCTCCGTAAGCATGCTTTCCAACACCACTGCCATTGCAGAGGCGTGGGGCCGTCTCGACCATAAGTTCGATCTTATGTACTCCAAGCGCGCCTTCGTACACTGGTATGTGGGCGAAGGTATGGAAGAAGGCGAATTCTCCGAGGCTCGTGAGGACTTGGCTGCTCTGGAGAAGGATTATGAGGAAGTCGCCGGGGACAGCCTGGAAGGGGAGGTGGAGGAAGGGGAATACTAACCAACAGGGCTTCCTCGCTCCGCTTGGTTGGTGCGATCCTTGGTATGACTGATGTCTCTTTTGTCAAGTTTGTTGTATCCTGTTATTCTGCGCGTGACAGCCCCTTTCCTTCATTTTAGCGTTTCGTTTGATTATTGCTTCCGTTCATAATTTTCCCAATAGCCAAAATGCTAGATCTTTGACTGATAACCGTAAACCCGGGTATATTTGAACATAAATCACCTCTGATAAATACAGCGAGACTGAATGCAGACGGTGACATCCGTCGCGCACTTCTCTAAGAACTCGTGAAATATATTTACTAGTATCTATGTTGTACAGTCTAAAACATTATCAGCAGCCAGCTCATGCTCCTTCAGAAGCTTCAATGCCCGTTCGTATGTCCACATGGTCACCGCACTGGCCGGGGCAGCTTTGAAGAGGCTCACGGTCAAGCCGCGATACAAGCCCCGCATACCTTGTGTCCTAAAAGTCAAAGCCAAGGTGTTGAATACCCCCTGATACTCCGGGATATTGCGGTGTACGTATAACGAGCGAGTGGGGCCCTGAACCTGTAAGCGTTTCCGCACTAGGTCCAACGGGAACACGCCCGTCTTCGCGAGAACGCTGGCAACCATGCCTGCCGCGGCGTCTCCCGACCCCGGAAGGAGTGGTACCGGCAAGAAATCAGGCGCGCAGCTCATACCTGGCCGAAGCGCCTCATATGTCGCAAAGAACAACCCCATATATGGCACAATCTGCCCAACAGCCGCACTGCACCCGCGGAAGAACCCGGCAGGCCCCTCACTTTTCGCGATGTCCTTGACGGACGAAAACAACGAGGTATAGACACGATGCTCGCCTGACCCTTGCGCCGCAAATCGCGTGCGCAATAAATCCAGAGGATATGTCGATGCTGTGGCTACGCCGCCTGCCACAGCACCGGCCGCAAATGACTCCACGGGTTGGGGTAGACGGTGCGGATCAAGCTGGGCCAGCAGCTGTGTTGTGCTGCGGTATGTCGTGAATTGAATCGCGCCATAACACACGTACATTAACTCCGCGGGGATGTTGCCCTTCCATAGTCCCGGTAGGCCTTCTTCGCGAAGGATGGTTTTGATGGTGGAGAGGGTGCCTTTGTAGACGGGACCGGTAACGTTCGCATGCGAGGCGGGATCGGAGAGGGAGTGGATTTGCAGTTGTAGGCGGATTTTCACGACGTCGAGGGGGGCTATACAGAACCTTTAGGCTTGTCGTTTAGTTGGGGTGGGCTGGAAGGTATGGTAGGGTAGGGTGAGTGCAATGGCTTACCGCGAGATAAGGCCCGCTATCCCGCCCGCGAGGACGACCTGTCGTCGTGTGCCCTGGTCGCAACTGTTAGTGGGACCCAAACAGGAAGCCAAGTCAATGCAGGGCATACTTCATCCTTGAGGTGTTCTCCCCCGGCAGACATGCATGTGATGGATGCGGGAGTGTGCGGAAGAAGTGGTTTGAGAATCGGAGGTTATCGGTTAGAAAAGAGGATACGCAGCCTCGGTCGTCAGAGAGGGCTAATATTCCTCTTCTTTAGGTATAACTGATGTACAGGGTGCCAGTATGGCCCTGGTAAAGGATAATGCTGGTCTGCCGATGATCAAATTCGATGTGTCCACTGATCCCCTGAGGTTTTCTATTTTTGCTAGATCGCAAATTTTGAACGTTGAAGTTACGTGCTAGTAAGTTACAGGTCTTTGTTTTGGCGTGACAATACAACTTACCAGTAGTACGTAGTACGGATACGTAGTACCTGCTTTAGGCCTTGCCGAGGTTTGCTTGGACTTG
The DNA here is from genome assembly GCA_025688805.1 of Aspergillus egyptiacus. Taxonomy (NCBI): domain Eukaryota; kingdom Fungi; phylum Ascomycota; class Eurotiomycetes; order Eurotiales; family Aspergillaceae; genus Aspergillus; species Aspergillus egyptiacus. The sequence continues at coordinate 30,797 of MU628661.1, forward strand.
CTCACTCTACTATAGAATATTCCGGTTCTCCGCATTCAAGATTAAAGCTCCAGAGTCAGACTTCAATTACTCAAACCTCTCGTCGCGCCTCGAGTGGCATTAAGATTCCCACGCTGGGCTCCCAGCACCATGGTTCAACTTCTACTACGAGCGCCTCTGCGGTTCCGCAGACCAGTACTCCCAGCGGCTCCCTTGTTATGTCGTCGGAGCTACTCGAGCCCTGTTACCCCGCCTAACGCGCCGGGGAAACCGATCTATCGATGGACACCGGAACCAAAGGACTTCAAGTCTGTCCAATTGACTGACAGCAGCATCAGACTTGAACTGCAACAGCTCGCGGTAGAGGAGTCGTTTATCCGGTTGCGTGAGAACTGTAAATGCCCTCGTTGCGTGGATGAGCATTCAAAACAGCGGACATTCCGAACATTCGACATCCCACCTGATATCAAAGCCAAGACATACAACTTTGACGGCGAGAAAGTGAACATCAACTGGGAAACTGACATCCCAGGGTTCGATTCTTCCCATGTTTCCTCATACACCCTCAACGAGTTGTGCTCTCAGGGTGCACTGTATACCGAGTCAACCACGACCAAAACGACAAGGCATCGTCTAAAGTGGGGAAAAGCGCGTATGACAGACGAGCAGCACTGGATCTCGTATAATGACTACATGAATAATGAGGAGCAGTTTGCCCGCGCCATGAGCCGATTGGCTGCGCAGGGCCTGATTTTCGTGAAAGATATCCCCGACTCGCGGGAGATGGTAGAGAAGGTCGCGACGCGCATGGGACCCCTTCGAAACACCTTCTACGGACCAACGTGGGACGTCCGCAAAGTTCCCAAGGCAGAGAACGTCGCCTATACCAACCAATTCCTCGGCTTCCATATGGACCTCATGTACATGAACGAGCCACCAGGTTATCAGCTCCTCCATTGTCTTCGCAACTCATGTGACGGCGGAGAGTCTCTATTCGCAGATACCTTCAGCGCCGTCGAGTACCTGGAGAAGAACCACCCGCGGTACTATAAGATCCTAACGGAAATGTTTCTGAACTATGAGTATCTCCACGAGAACAATCGCTACACCCACGCATGGCCGGTCATCCAAGAATCCCCGGATAAGAACGAGCTACCTGAATCCAGAAGCCCCGTCACACATGTCAACTACTCGCCCCCCTTCCAGGGTCCTACGACGACAAAGCGCTCAGTTGAACGCCAAAAGGAAGAACTGGAGGCTTTGAAGTGCTTCGCGAACTACCTCGAAGACGAGGCAAACATCTTCGAACTGAAACTGAATCCCGGCGAATGCGTCATTTTTGAAAACCGTCGGGTTGTGCACGCTCGCCGCCAATTCAATACCGCAAAGGGCGAGCGATGGCTTGCCGGGGCTTACGTCGATGAGGACGTGCTTCTGTCTCGTTTCCGTGTCCTCGAGAAATCACACCAGGCGATATGGCACGAGGTTTTCCAAAAGGCCTTTCAGGGAAATCAGAAGCCTTGACTAGTGGAAATGCGACCCTAGATGTTGATTACGTATACTTCCTGGGCCTGCTCGGAGGATAAGAGCTTATGTAACTATGTGCAAATGGCACTTGTACAATACTACGACTCTTTAATGCATAGTGAGGGGGGGTACTATCCGAAATATGATCCTTCTTAACATAACGTGATAAGTACATAGGACAAGAATCCTGAAGCGTAGTAGCATGCTAATCATTATCAGTCATCGCTCGGTGATCTAAGAAATATTCGAGGAAAGTGGCATGAGAAAAGTCCGTAATTGACCGTATAAAATATTTATATTTTTTGTATTCTGCCCCAAGGAGAGGCGGCTCATTTGTTGACAGAGAAGTTGTTGAGGAAGTCCGGATCGTTCTCGAGTTCTTCCCTAACCTGCACCAGAGGGAGTTCGTTAGCAAACGGTCGAATGGAATCAGGAAAAGGAATGCGTACGATATCTAAACCACCAACCAACTCTCCGTCAACCCACAACTGCGGGAAAGTTGGCCAGTCCGCGAACTCCTTCAAACCCTGCCGCACATCCTCATCCGCAAGGATATTAAAGAACCCATATTTCACACTCCGCTCACGCAGGATACTGACCAATTGCCGACTGAATCCACACTGGGGCGCACTCGGTGTCCCCTTCATAAACAGCATAACCGGCGCTGCCTTAACCAGCTCTGCCAGCCTCGCGAACAATGCCTCCTTGCTCTGTTCAGGCGTCAGCGCCGGCGCAGCAGCACCCGCACCCTGACCAGCCGCCACAGGCGCCTGCGTAGCCGTTGTCGGCGCATCCTCCCTTGGAACCGCGGTCAATGGGGGCGGGATCGTGCTCACACCCGCCCCATTGGCGCCAGCGCCTGTTCCAGCCCCCGCATATCGCTCAACAGCGTCGCGAACCTTGGCGGCCTCGCTGCCAGAAATGGACTCGAGGATCGTGCCGTCCTTGAGCAGGACCACGTAGGGGACGGCCGTGACGTCGTACTCTTCGGAGATGTCAGGGAGTTCTTCGGCGTTGACGCTAACGAAGGAGACGGTTGGCGGGGAGGTGACGGGGTATTGGGAGGCGAGGGCGGAGAGGACGGCTCGCATTTGGGCGCAGGGGGCGGCCCATGGTGCGTGGAAGTAGAGGACGACGAGGGTAGAGGAGGGCAGGGAGGAGAGGTGAGGAGCGAAGGCCTCCTCTGAGGTTATTTCGAGGAGGGTGGACATTGTCGTGGTGGATTCTGAGATTTCTTTTCCGAAGTGTGATGTGGGGGTTGTTGCGTGGTGTTGGCGCCGCGGGGGAAAACGGGAAGAGGAGATTGGAGGGGAGTTGACCGAAGGGGAGACAGGAAATGAAAGATAGATCGTATAAAAAGTGAGGGGGAATGAAATGCTAAGAGGGGCGACACAGAAATGGGATGAATTGAGTGCCGAGATGAAGTAGAAGAAGGCGAGAGAAGAAAGAGAACTGACGATTATCGGGATCCGCGAACGGAGCCCTGGAGGCGAATCCCGCTTATCAGATTCAGCTTGCTCCAATGGGACTCCTGCTAGTACTACTTGGCACGTATTCCGATTCTATGACCCGGACCTATGATACCGCTGTGCTCTAGAACTAGCTGGGTTATACAAAGCATTTTGATGCAGGCTTTGCTTGTAGAAAGATTGCTACAGCAATTATGGTATGCTAGTGTCTTCCGAGTGTCAAAAAACGTGCGTCTCATGGGGGTTTGACCACGATCAGATAACGCACTGTGGAAGGGATTGAAATGTCCATACGCCGTTCGACGCTTTATTATTACGGACATTACGGCTCCGATACAGATCAGACCACGTGATATAAGATTGATTCTTTCAGGGCGCAATAAAGAGCTTCACGAGCAAACAGCCCTCTAGAGCGACAGCCGCTTAGTTTCGTTTCTGATAATGACAAATATAAAGAAGCGCAAGCATGCAGAGTCTGGGTATTCGGATGCTGAAGACACAGTCATGGGGAACCCTGACTCACAGTTTGGTCTAGGTCAGACCCTGTTGGAGCTTCAAAAGTCGAACGAATCCGCGGAAGGTGATGAAATTATTGCCGCCACTACGGCGCCAGTAACCGGCGTCGACGAGGCGACGGCCGTCTCTGCTGATGGCGCTGACGTTCCTGAGAGGCCCTCAAAAAAGAAGCGATTGAATGGCGAGAAGATCAAGTACCCCGTTCTCACCTACGCCGAAAGCCGACTGCAGTCCTCCATCCGCATCGCCGACCTCCAGAACCTGCTCCTCTACTGTTTCGCAGACGGTGTCGCGCCGACATGGATTTCAGTGAAGAATACAACGCGGATCCGGAAATCGGTTATCCTAATGGTGCCTGGATTAGAGCTAGGGATGTTTGATGGAACAGTGTCCCTGGATCCTTCTCAAGAGGATGAAGTGAAGGACGCACCGGTCGAAGAAGAGGTAGATACCAAGGCAGCCGACTTTGTCAGGTGGAAAGAAGGTCTCCCGCCCGTGGATCAGTCCCATCGATTCAGTCCTCGCCCTTTGTCTCGCAGCGATATCCCTGAGCCTCTACAGCCATTGGCTGATATATTTCCCCATGCCTGGCCGATCAAGGCTCCAGGTGACTCGAAGTATAATAAAGTCCATTCACCACTGCAAGCAGTGCTTATGACACCCTTACCAAAGAGCAAAGAGAAGAATACAAAAGGTCCGAAGCCAGCTCGGGTCGACAAGCATTTCGTCTCCAAGCGAACGCCTATAACAACCTTCATGAGCTCTGCGGACGAGCTTCGAGAGAATGAGTATCCTATCCATCCAGCTCTCTTACCTTGCGACAACGAAAAATTGGCATTGGAAGAAGACCGCAAGCGGGCCGGCCAGTCTACAGAAGACGGGTGGGTAGACACTCACGTAGAAAGCCTGGAAGCTGGCGCCGTCCCAGAGCAGGAGATCCAGCAAGGAAGTATGACGGCTGGACGGGAGGTGCTCGCTCTAGATTGTGAAATGTGCATCACAGAAGGCGGTAAATCAGAGCTCACTCGCGTCAGCTTGGTACGCTGGGACGGCGAGGTTGTCCTTGACGAGCTTGTAAAACCAAAGTTACCTGTCATTGACTATCTCACCCGCTTCTCTGGGATAACGAAGGAGATGCTAGACCCTGTTACGACTACTCTTCCCGACATCCAACAAAAGCTGCTCTCCATCTTAACCCCCCGCACAATCCTTGTCGGTCATTCACTCAACTCAGACCTAACCGCCCTCAAACTCACTCATCCCTTTATTGTCGACACTACATTCCTCTATCCACATCCCCGCGGGCCTCCTCTGAAAGCGAGCCTGAAATGGCTTACGCAGAAATACCTCGGCAAGGAGATCCAGAAAGGAACGACAGGCCACGACTCCATCGAAGACGCACGCGCCGTCCTCGAACTCGTCAAACAGAAGTGCGAAAAAGGCGAACAATGGGGCACGAGTGACGCCTCTAACGAGAGCATATTCAAACGTCTCGGCCGTCATAACCCTCCCGGGAAGACAAATACTCCGGGCACCGGCCGTACCGGCGCCGTCGTCGACTGGGGCAGCCCAGAGCGCGGCCTAGGAGCCCAAGCCACCGTCGCTATCGGCTGCACGAACGATGAAGAAGTGGTAAAGGGGATCTCCTCCGCTGTTAACGGTGACGAAACCAACCCCTCCATCCCCGGCGGCGGGGCCGATTTCACCTGGGCTCGGATGCGCGAGCTAGAAATCTATCGAGGCTGGTGCAACCGTATTCCGGACCCGAAGAAGGCGAATGAGTCTACGACTATCAATACTGACTCTGCCTCCTCTGCATCGGGCGGGGACGAGACACTGTCGCAAGTTGTATCGCAGACCGTCTCCCGCATTAAGGAAGTCTACGAGTCTTTGCCCCCATGCACGCTTTTCATCGTGTATTCTGGCACCGGTGATCCCCGGGAAGTGAGTCGGTTGCAGGCAATGCATAAGACTTTCCGTGATGAGTATCAGTCGAAGAAGCCCTGGGACGACTTGAGCGTCAAATGGACGGATACGGAAGAACAGGCATTGAAACGGGCTTGTGAGCGCGCGAGGGAGGGGTGCGGGTTTATGTGTGTGAAGTAAATCAAAGACGAGAGATGACTTGTGAAGTTGTGACTGATACATAAAATATACATGTCTACGATTCGTGTCTGTGCTAGTACTGGTTACATATTTGGGATACCCGATGATCTTGGACATTAATAAGATAGCTTGAAACGGAATTTCGCTTAGTCGAACCTGATTGTGTAATATATACTAATGCATAGTAGAAGGCGAAGAAATTGTGGATTACAGTCTAGATCTCCAGAGGATATGCTATCGAGCGTCCTCAGTTTCCATGGCTTCTTCGCGCTGCATGGCCAACTTGGCCATGATATCACGCTGCACGGTCTGTGCTTTGCGCTTATCGTTCGCTTTCTCGGCGCCTGAATTCTCCTTTCCCATGTCGACGATGGGCTGGTGTTGGATCGTTGGTTCAGATCCTGCAGTTCGGTCTTGCTGTGCTCCATTTGCTTTGTTTCCGATGTTTTCCGCTGACATCCGGTGTCTTGAGTTCGGAGACGGAGGCCGGGATCGGCTGCGTAGCCTATGAGAACGCGTAGGGGGATTTTCTTGCGAGTTTCGGTGTTCGGTAGACGTGGATGATGGCTGATCCGTGTGACCGTTGAGTCCAACATTATCTTTTTGTCCGTCCAGCGGTGTTGGCTTGGGGTTCACAGACGCGTCGGTTTGTGTCTGACTAGTTGATTTTCGAGATGGTCGACCTCTTCCCTTTTTCTGGGTACTTGAGTTTGTACTCGATGAAAGACGTGGTCGTTTGGCGAGGGGCTCGGCCAGAGCGATGGGCGACGGGGGTGTGTGGTCTGCTAGATGGCTGACTTCGATTTGAAGTCTAGGGGATCTTGACAGTGAAGGGTCGGGAATGTGTTCCATCGTTGTCTCGCTGTCTCTTACGGGGATTTTGACTGGAGGTATGCGTGATTCTCGTAAGGAGAAATTGACCATGCTGTCTCCGTCATCCTCGTCTTCAAAAGAGTCTGCGACTGGATTCTCACGGACACCTTGATCGTGCTCTGGGAAGGGAAATGGCCGCTTTCTGCTCCCCTGAAGTAGACCCGGTGTTCCCACTTCTGGTAGTGGCGCTTCCATGGCCTGGGGCGGTAGGGCCTGTCTAGCTGTTTGTTCCTCCACGTAACGATTCCGGAACTTTAACGCTTCGATCTCCAGCTTCAGTTTCTCGATCTCGTCTGACTTGGATTTCAGCTCTTTCAACACCGTTGCGATCATGTCGAAATCGCTGTTCGTAAGGGTATGTTCGTTCGAAAAGCGGCTGGGGCCGTTCAACTCGATGCGCATGGAAGTAAATGCACTTTTAAGCTCATGCATAGTATCATTGAGATTGGTGACGGAGCTGGAAATATGGTCAAGACTTAAACCCTGTTGTTGAATTTGCTGTTCCACGGTGGCATTATAGTGGTCGATTTCATCCGAACCCGTGGGAACCAAGGCTCCGGGCCCCTCCGGTTTGAGACTAAGTGCCTTGAGTTTGGGAAACAGGATATCTTCGAGAACTCGGTCTCCACCTTTGAATGAGGGCTCCACGGTGCGCATGGTAACGATCTCGCGGAAAGAGACTTTCGATAACTTCCAAAAGACATTTGGACTGAACAATCAGCTTGGGGGCATTGCAACGAACCTCTTGTCGAATTTACTCACCCGTTATCCAAAGCACATAGGACTCCCAGCTTCTGCTGGCAAAGTTTGCAGCCAAGCTCTCGAATGATCCGTCCACGTATTAGGCTGAGTTCGGAAGTTTGTGGTATAAGTTTCTCTTCGGACGAGATAGAAATCCGATTAATCTCAATGCTCAACCACCCAGCGGCCACTGAATACGAGTTTGACAGCTTAGCCCACTCGTTCTCGAGGGCAGCTAGAGAGCTTGAGCATCGCGAACACTGGCAAAGAATGGCCGGTCGCGTAAGTTTCGAAAGATCCATGATGAGAGAGTGGTTCTCTAGCACGAGAACGTCGAGGGAAGGTGTGCACCACCTCTTGTGAGGAAAGCCTGGGACAGTTGAAGTCGAGATATCTGCACGGATTCTAGAGGGGGTTCTCGACTGCTGACTCAGCCACTTTATGGGACACCCTAGTCGAACTATTCCCTTTTCAGCCGATCGAGACGGGAGCAGCGTCGTCATTTTGGCTGAATCTGGTTAGCGCATAAAGAACGGACCGGGGACTTTCAAGGATCTGGGCTGTTCAGTTTCAAGTTGGCATTACCATACCGCTAACGTAAAATAGTTTAGCTCATTTCAAGCCAAGATTGGCACGGGCAATCGGATGCAGTGTCATTATAAGGTTGCTTAGGCGAACCTAACTATTCAAGACTTCCAGTTTAGGATCTCACCTTATGCCTGAAGCCCTTGCCCTTTAGGCTCTGCTATCGAGCGGTAGGTCGCATATGATATCGTTTGACCGGGTAAAGCGAACTAACATTTTTCTTT
>MU628662.1:0-38771 GCA_025688805.1 Aspergillus egyptiacus
AAAAAAAAAAGGACATCTCTATTCGAAGAAGAAAATGTCCCGAATCTCCTTTGTTTTTCCTTTGTTGAAGACTAATGAAGTGGAGGAATTTCCTCTGGAAACCAGAACAAACAGTTCTAGGCTAGCTAGCAATAATGAAAATGAAAGTTTAGCCACATTCTAAAGCATTTTTTTCAGGAATCTCTCTGAGGTTGTAGAACTGTAGAATGTGAAATTGTAGTATTAAGGGAAAGTGAGGCGAAGAAGAAGTACATAGTGGAATATCGTCGGCCCAGCTGCGATCGAGATGGATAGAAAGATACTAGTCGGGGTTCATACCTCGACGTTTCCCGTCGCTTTGGGGTTAGTTAGGGCCGGTTGCCCTGGCTTATAATACTTTATGCAGAGCCTGATTAGCCTTTTCTTTCTTTCTTTGGAACGGTCTCTACACGGCACGGGACGGGAACCCTAGGTAGGGGGGTACTTTATGGAATTGGAGGGCCCCCGGCGGGGTCTGGGGTAAGAGGGTCGAGGTCTAGGATGGAATAAGGAGGAACGCCGACAGTCGGATGTTTCGGTTCGGTTCGGCGGTTTAGGGTTGTTTTCCACTGAAGATGCATGTTCTGAAAGTTGGGACTTGAAGGATGGATGTATGCTCACGGTGGCTGGAACCGCGTCTCTTCTTTAGAGGTCTGTCTTTGTACGGGAAGGATACCAGGTTATTGTCAGATAGATCATGGAGTAGTTAGTATTTACTTTGGATTTGGATCTGACGGGATAGACTGACTGGATGAATCCAATTCTTGAAGATGGTGCTCTTGTTGCTTGTGCTTATACGGTGGATTGGATTCAATGATAGAAGATTGAATCCTATAATACCTAGTATACATATTATTTCCTATCATATAAACATACACATACTAAACACGACTACGCATCTCCCGCATTGGAAAAGACAACACAGCGCCTGTCTCAGACCTGCTTATAATCAACAAACACGCCGAGGTAGTCTACCTTATGCAGACGGTCCAGATCCGGGAGAATGTCGGCAATCCTGCAGCGGCCGGACGTGGGGATCGAGAATGCTACCTCATGGTGCATATGTAATGCATGTTCCCCACAAGTGCAGAGGTACCTGAACCGTGCGGGCCGTCGGCTGAGCCGAGGGCAAGCAGTTGCCCGACTCGTCGCTCGTCAGTGTCACTCGGACCTGTCGAGTCATTCAAGTGGAATCGTCCCAGGTCGCTCGGTGTTGACTGGTAAGGGACCACCAAGTGAATTCACTTGGTGACTTGGTGGTTGCGGCTAGGATAAGTACCGGGGTTAATCTTCACGGAATTGTCGACTGTAAAGGGTCAAGCCCAATCGATCTGAATTCGCGTCCAGTCATGAATCTGAGCGGCGGCTTGATTGCCTTGTCTCTTTCTTTGTCCTTGGAGAGTGAGCCAAGCCATCTCCGTATGCTTTGTGAGGGCGAGGAGGCGCAGCTGGGCCGATAAACTGGGGATATTGCCCAAAGCAGGTTCCTTTCGTCCTTCGGTTTGTCCACGTCGAACCACAAAGAATGATGGAGACTTGACTCTGCGGAGCTTGTGCCGCACAGACAACCAGGTAACTACCGTAGGGACCGGTAACGGCAACGGTAACGGCCGCAACCCCTCATTGAACTTAAGTCAAGTTGGGTAGGTCAGCGCTCACACTCCACCATCCCCGTTGTCCAGATTCTCAAGCGAAATAAACGCATTGCGGTAGTTATAATCCAACGCATGATCCGGATGGAACCCCGGCATCAGATCCCAGCCGGGATGCTCGCCGGATTCCAACGGCGGACATCGGATGGTGAAGCCCCCGTGGGGATCCACGGGGAGCCAATTGGCGGTGAACCGGGTGGTGCCGTCGGGCATCTCCAGTGGGGTGAGGTTGCTTTTGCGCTCGCTCGGCGTGGCGGTAACAGTCGGAGTAGTGGTATTCTTGGAAATAGCGTTGTCGGCGCTGTGGGGGAGTGCACGACTACTTGCAGGCGCAGGGTTGTATTTGTGGGATGATGGCTGCTGGTGGAGACCCGAGAAATAGCCGTCGGCGCTGTCCATGTTGTTCTCCGGAAGTCGGTAGACCTGTGCAAAGTCTACGCCCACGGCCGGGAGGTCGTGCTCGTCGTCGCTGGCGGGGGAGCTGATGTAGGGGTCTGCGATGGGCGAAGAAACCCTCTGGTGGTGGTGGGCGGCGGCGGGAGGTGGAGAGTGGGTGGTTGCAGGGGGGATGTTCATGTAGAGCGCGCGTTCGGTCGCCAATTGCGAGGCGGTTCGCAGGAGGTCGTCGAGGGTGTATGTGTTGTTGTTGGTGGTGGTGTTGCTTGTCGCTTGGAGATTCTCGAATCTGAACCCCGTCAGCCCGATTCCTTGGTAGTGTTCCATCTGCCGCCATACCTTGGTAGAGGTTTCTCCGACCGGGCTGGATAAGTGTCTGTCGCGAATGCAGGCATCTCGTAGAGTGGTTTTCCTGAAGATGGCCATCCGTACGCAGGCCCCGACCCGGGCATCGCTTCTGGCTGCCACTGCCCGTTCATAGCAAAAGGACTCCTATACCAGAGCTCCTCCTCGTCCGCGACGGTAGGCTCAACATTGAACCCGGACCCGGGGACCAAAGGGTCGAGCGACCAGCCGGAGGGATCGTACGGCAAGATCGTCTCAGTCATGGTGGAATGACACTGAGAGTAATGAGGGCGTACAGGTAGCTGAAAATGTAGGCGTCAAGAGTCAAAACCGAAGATGAGTGGCAGTCAAAGCCGGGCCTTCATGGACATTTAAGCTTGCGAAAATTAAGCTCTTCAGGCCGAGACCGGCCAAACGGAGGAGCTGAGACCTATCCAGACTAGCCATGACGATGGAAATCAGGAATTAGGGATCAGGATACACTTGAACTAACTCTACCTAGGTAGTAGTCCTCTACAACCTAAGACGAGAGTAAAACTGACTCCCTGCGGGGAACCCAGCAACCCGCAAGAATAATAACCAAGTGATTCGATGCCCGCATTTTCCACTCCCCACAGAAGGTCCATTCAGCTTCTCCTGCACCGTTTCTTCCTTGTTATTACTATGATAATATTATTGCAGGAGAGCTGCAGGTTACATCAAGCATCCAATCGTCAGTGGTCACGCCGCTGCGCATTCGATCCTGCAGAAATTAACCGAGCGCTTTCCCCGGATTCCAGTCATGTGGGGATCCATTTGGGATTGGGATTGGGGATTGATGACTGGACTCGGTTGATAGGTGAAACGGCATCGGTTAATTGGGAATCAACCGACTCGCTGGGCTGCTCTGCTGTCGAACGGTCTCGGCTCGGAGGGAGACCTCAGGAAGGGTGCTTTGGCCGGGGGATTGACTATGGATAGTTTGCCGACTGGGGAAAACGTCCGATAAATGGATACAATACTAGGAAAGCTGACTTGGAAGAACATGCGAAATGCGGAGACGGAATGATCAGGAGGACGTGAAAATTTTATCTATCTCCTATCCATTGCCATACTAGGTAGGCTACCCCGTTGCCCACAACAGAGTGTACTGTACACGGTACAGGAAGTGATCTGTCGAGGGATTTGCATACAAACTATTCCAGAAGAAAAAGGAAATTCGTCCCATTCGTGGTACCCCAAAGGTTAAGGTGCCTTAGTACGTGGACTGTACCTGACGATAATCATCGATCCGGACTAGTGTGCCCCCGCATTAGGGCACGTCGGCATTCGGCAATAAGGGACCTAGACTAAGTCACTATACTAGAGTAAGGTAGTATCAAAGAGCCAATCCAGTCCCCTTCCTCGTCCACCGATACAGCGCAAGCACCGCCTTCCGCCGGTGGCGAATCTCAATATGGTTGACGGGCCTCCCCCGCGCCTGCGCCACCGCACTGCGCATGACCTGCCGGAAATTGCGCTGGTACTCGGTGTTCAGGGTCACGACGCACGATTCGGTCGCCCGGATCATCACCTCGCATGCATTCAGGATCCCCTCGCCGGCCTCCTTCTGCAGCCGCTCAACGATCAGCAGCAGGAGGAAGCTGCCCTGCAGCAACTGGATCCCGAAGAAGTAAGGCATGAAGCTGATGTCCGGGTCGAAGCGCAGGATCTGGTCGACCGAGTCGGCCGCGTCCAGCGCGTGCGAGATCGTCGACGCGAATGCCGGCGACGAGGTCCAGAAGTCCTTGTCTTCGATCAGGGAGACCGGGTCCCACTTGCCGACCAGGAGGATGTGGAGCACGTGCACGAGGTAGGATGCGTACGCGATGACCGTCTGCGTGTGCCATGCATACGCCTGCGAGAGCGACGGCTCGGCGGGGAGTTGATCCGGTTTGGCGTGCGCGTAGGTCGCCGCCAGGGGCGCCTCCGGGTCGGACATGGTCGCTGCAAAGGTGGTCAGGCTGGCCTTGTAGATCTCCAGCTGACGCAGAACCTCGCTGACATGGACGGCCCACGCATCCTTGCCGTGCAGTCGCATCCCGAGCATCGGATGGTTCCGCGCCTGGTTCAGATCGATCAGCTCGCCGGTGATGGTCATGAGCGGCAGGAAGAACCCAAAGATGGAGTGGTCGTGGCAGATGAAATTGGGGAAGAGGCGCCGCTTGTTCTTGTCGCCGGACGCCACACACTGCGGACCGTCCGGTTTCAGGCTGTTACTGTGGATGTTGCCGGACTGCCAGGATCCTTCGTCGAGTGGCAAAAGCAAGTCTTCACTTTCCGCGTCCAGTAGAGCTAGAGGTCGGTTGTAACACAACGCTAGATGACGGTCCATGATGTACAGGAGCCACCAGGTCCGGCGTCGTTCTTCCCGATACTCCTCGCTGATGGTCTGTTGTTCCTGGCGATCACAGACGCAGTTGAGACTCGGCCGCGTCGGGTTCGAATAGTCGAATACAGGGCCTGGGTCGGCGCCGTCCCATCCGGGTAGCGAGTATCCGAACGAGGGACTGGACCCTTCCACTTGGCTCTCTCCGGCCGGGATGACCTCAATTTCTTGATTGAGCTTGAGCTCCCTCGCGAGAGTAAACGCTGCATGCCACCTAGATATCGTTAGCAACCGAAGCTTGGAAGGCACGGTATACCGACCATCGCATACTGGCGGCCTTTTGCTCGCTAGACGAGATGATCGACGCCACATGGATGTACGTGATGACATCGTCAAGGGAACCAGCGGGCCCCACGAGGCCCCGGTCATCGCCTCCTCCCTCGAACGGGTGGTGGACTGTAGTGGGCGGTAGGTCGGGTCCGATCCCGGCAAACGCTGGATCATTCGCCGCAGCCGCCGCAGCCGCCGCGATTGCAGCGGCCGCTCCCCCCTGGTCTTTGAACGAGACATGAATCAACGGCCGTAGCAGACGGAGTGTCAGGGCGCATAGAAACTGGCAGATCCTCTTTCTCTGCGGAGGAGAAATCGGCAACGAAAAGGCCCGGTCATCCAAGGCGGCCACCCAGAGCATGCTCGCCAGCAGCGCCGGGCTGCTCACTCGCGGTGCATCCTTCCGGAGAAATGAAGCCTTGCGTAATACGTAGCAATGGATATGGTGGCAGACAGGATGCATGTGTGTAGAGAACGCGCTCGTGAAATACAGATCAAGCAAGTCAAACACCAGTTTCCTTGGTAGAGCCGCCTCGACGAACGGCATCAACGGTTGTAACACCGGATACTTGAGCGGCCCGGACGACGCTGACGGCGTCGCTCCGTTGCCCGTCGCTTTGGATGCTTGCGACGTAGGGGCGCTGTATCCAGCCAAGTCGACCCCATTCCATACATCAAACACCCGAGGCAAGGGACCCTCACCCAGCCCCGGACCACTCAAGACATCATACGAAGCCGGCGACACATGTGTTCCGGCGAGCCACTCCTCCGTCACGTTTCCCCCGGTGTCTGGCCGTTGCACTGGGAGCGGCGGCTCCGCTTGCGACCGGTGCTCGTCAACACTCGGCGCGGAGACGGTCGGCGGATTCGTCGCCGGCGAGCGCTGATGGAAACTGGACGCCGGAGACGCATGCTGTACCGTCGGTTCAACCTCTGCCACGGCGGAGGCCGACAGGCCATTCACCGGCTGCGACGGCTTCAACGGCTTCGACGACAGACGCTTCTCCGCCGCCTCCCCGTTGGGGTCTATCCGGTTCATCTCGGCCAGCTTGGAGCGTGCGATCCGGCCGCGCTTGCGGCGCTCGCGAGTAAATTCGCAGGTGATGTCGCTGCGGAGGCAGCGTGCACAGGGAAATTGGCGGTCGCATCGCACCCGGCGCGCATGGCAGGAGTCGCAGGCGATCCGGTTGCGCCTCAAGCGGCGCTTGCTGGACGCATCGGCGATCGGGTCGTCAGCAGTTGTTGTTGTGCTTTGCGCACTGGGTTGGTTCCCCTGGTGGGAAGAGGCCATTTCAGGGCGGCATGGGCGAGTTGCTGGAGCGATCGGATCGACTGTTCAGATAAGACGGAAAAGTCTAGGAAAGGAGGGATGGAAAAGAAACTGGCAAGGCTGGCAACGGCCGGCGGGGTCGGTGCGACGGTCGACCTCCCGATGAAGACTTTAGTTGCATGGGGCCCTGACTGACTCAAAAACTCGGGGATTCGGGGCAATTGTGGGTTTTACTTGGACTTTTGCACCAAACCATCCTTGGGCTTGGTTCCAGAGCTCGGGGCTCCGCAGTGCGTGTCTATAGAGAGTGCTGTCTGTCCCGGCCTTAACGCCACACAACCACTGTACACAGACGGTTTTCTACCAGTGGTACCTCGCATATCATATTTGAGTGTAGGCATTCTGTTAAAGGTCATGCTGTTAATCAAGATTTAACACTTATACAGTTCTGTGCTGATGCATTCATATTGGTGGAATAATGTAAGGGAAATATGCCACGCGCGAGGATTTATTTCCTTAAGTAGCTAAAAAGGTACTGAGTAGTTGATGATCATTCAGGTCCCTATAAGCTGTTTGATGGTACTAATACGACAGATCGGCCGCTGCGAAGGAAGCGATCTCCAATGGCCTAGTTCCCCTAACACCCTTCCTGCGACCACCGGGCATGTAGGTCTAGAACAATCAAGACCGTTTCTGGCCGTAGCACTGATACAACGCTTGATAAATCCAGGCCTGTACTATAAGCACTTGCAGTAGAGGGGCAATCTCCCATTAAACCCTACCTTCAACCTATCCCCTGCACAGCACCTTGGACTCTCCTCCCCAGGTTATTCCTCACCACAGACGCGCCGTTTCCACAGTATAGACAGCGTGAGACAAATGCACAGCACGGACGACAGTACGTAAACATGTAGAAGACCCTACTTAGGAAGTCGGGCTGTGCTTGTGGTTTTGGGACCGTTCTGTCGCACAGGTGTTGTTTCGAGGGTGCGCGAGGACTTGTATATCCCATTCATGAAGCGTGGCCCATATATAGCCGGTTATACTTTGGAGTCTTCCGATAACATGGGAGTGTCTGTTGAATTCGCCTTTGAACGATTCTTCGAGCGTGTGGAAGGGATCGAGGTCAGGGCGGGGATCACTGACTGACATTGCGGAGACTCGGGTCGATGTTGGTCAACTGGTAGACTGGAGGACTGGGGTACGGACTAGGTGCCTCACAAACGAAGTAATATCTGCTTAATTCACGAGATATAATTAGTGGATTCTCGAGCTCAGGATAGAGAACGGGGCCAAGGCTAGCCTTTGGAAAGCCATGCTTCAGATCCCCGAAACAGTCGGAAGATCTGGAAATCTCATAATCTATGTGACCATGACGCCAGCAAGCGAGGCTAGCCTCATCGTGATACTTTCATGGTGCCCAGAGCCGAAAGGAACGCTTGGACATATAGGTCTCGAGAGCAAAAAATTCAGTTGAGCATTATTACTGAGGCCTGGTCATCATCATCAGTCGCACTAGAATAGCTGGACGTGGATGAAAGGAGGGATATAGTTGGATTGCTTTTACAATCCCCGCGGTAGCAACCTACCTGAAGTCTCAGTGGTAAACTCCCTTAGTCTGCTGTATTTACCGGACTAATTGAACTGATAGGGCATCGATGGCCATGCTGACGTTGTTCAGTGTCAACATTATGAGCAAGGGGCGATTTGACGGCAGTGTCTCTTGTCCGAGCATGTCAGGACAAAGGCGAATATCCACCGTACAGCGAAATCAATCGAAGAAGAGAATGCTGGCGTGGTCTGTTTCGCAGTTCTTGTGTTATGGAGAGTTCGGAAGACACTTTGCCTGGGTAAGGCTGGCCATCCATGGGGTTTTAGTCGACTTCAAAAACTGGCGGATTTTCCTCCGCGGGATCGTTCGATGCTATATCTCGACGATAAGTTCATTTTATTAGCTTCCAAGCCTGGCACAGAATCATACCGTAGCCAGGGAACTTGCATATGTGTACATAATAGACCTTGAGATGTTCAAGATGATGAGTGTTGGGAATCGTACATGGAAAGCTCATCTCCAGGCGGACGTAGGATCCAAAGGACAGTATTGATATCGATATGATGTTCTCAGGTCAGAAACGGAGTCGGAAACAGGTCTACCTCCCGGTCAACTAGCCGATCAGCAAGGGAGACACGGCCTAAGTCTATGCAATTATTACAGGCACAATCAAAGATCAGCAAATGCAATAGAAACTCAGATACATTCTTGTAGTATCCCTATCACTACTGTAGGTCTGCATTCTAAGTCCGGGTCATGTATTAACTACCTGTGATGCGATCCCTCCCTCTGTAAAGTGAACCACTACATCTATCATAGTCTCCTGTGACAATTCTGCCATGGAAAGTGGATGTCAGGACCAATAATGTCCAGCTGAGGGTAGAAAAGTGAAGGCTGGCAGTGTAAGCAAACTAAACCACTGCAGATATCACTCTCAAAGTGAAAGAGTTGCAAAGTAAACGTATCCACCTCGCTACGGCCTGCCGTGTTCGCTTAAAGTTGAACAATTGACAAGATCATGGATCAGTAGTAACTTGTCTTGCTTGAGATCTGTGAAAACTATCACAGATCTTTTCACGCTCAGCTACTGTAACTGACAAGCGAGATGTCCCCAGATCAACCACCTGAAAAGGCATAAAAAGACCTTCTCTCCTCTCCCGAATTTGCCCTTCCTCTTCTTCCGCTCACCATCCCACCGTCCTCTCTCTCTCTCGGTCTCAAGCCTCTTCCTCAAGCACTCTCTAACAACTTCCTCCCGTCAAGCCCCTTTTGACTACAACTCACCATGAAACGTCTGTTGATGTTGCTTCTTGGCTTTGCCTTTGCCTTTGCCTTCATGGCCGCCGGCGTAAGTTCCCCTATCCTCTGATGGGAACCATACTGACTTCTTAATCATCGATAGGCCCCTGCTACCCCTTCCGCTGACGCTGTCAATACTCCGGGAAACGACACCCCCAAGGACTGGCAGATCCAGCTCCACCCCGATTCCCCTGTTGTTGCCTTCCATGGAACCTCCCAGGAAGCCTATGACAAGGTCATGCAGATGGATCTGGCTGAAGGTGATGGGGAAGAGCTTTTGGCCAACGGCACCGACACCACCGCCAAGATTGAACGCCGCCAGAACCTCTCCGACAGACTTGAGTGCTACATGGACTCGCATTCCAAGCCCGGAACCGTCAGCGAGAGGACCCTGGATGCCATTGTCGACTACTTTGAACACGCACTTCCAGCGCCAGGAACGACAACCCTAAAGCCCAAGCTGCCGGGTCACTCCTGTGAAAGGTGGACCTGCCGCGATGATGTTGTGATTGACTGGTGCAATACGGTAAGTCCCCCTGCTTCCCCTGCTCTGATTGAAGCCGTGCTAAAAGTATGGCAACCAGGGCTCGGAAACCAAGGAGCTCCCGTCCTACCACAACATCAGAGAAGGTGCGGGTGTTATCCTGGGCGGATGCATCAGAAGGTTCAGACGTGATAACCAAGGCGTGAAGATCTCCTTGGTTAAAGGAATCCTGAAGCATGCGGATAACTGGGATACTGTTGTCTATCATGACAAGTGTTAGACTAAGGCACATGTTCTGGTTATGCCTAGCAATTTCTGCCTCAAGGTAGCCCTTTTGTCTGGCTTTCACCAGCTGATGCTCTGTTTTATTTTGTATTTCTTTCTGCCATGGTCCTGACGGTTGATTCAACATCAGCCTTGTGCTCACCTCCAAGGGAGCCACACTTCTGTTATTTAGCTCTCAATCTATCAGCTGTTCTGCAAAAGCAAAACAGTTCTTAGAAATGCAATGCTTATTCGTAACCTTTCTACTTTGTATTTGGTGCTACCTTTCATAATTAGTTGCAAACTTCAGCGAAGCATCGAATGCGGTGGTACATATTCGATGTCTGCTTCGCCCAAACTTCGAATGCTGCACACGGCTGATTTCTGGATGGAGGTATCAGATGCTGTCAGGATTGCCTTATGCTGAGTAGTCCACTTGTGTTGGATTTCTTCACACATTTCAGGTCTTCGAGCAACCGTAGCATGGTGGATACCTCCATGACGCATCAGGACAGCAGGAGACAGTCTTCCATTGGAATAAGATGTGAATTCAGAGAACATGTGGCGGCATTTTCAGACTTAGTGGCTCCAATTCGTAATGGATTGTTTCTACCTACTGCACAGTATCACTGATGACAGGTGCATCTACTTAGTTTATCTCTTACAGAAGGCGTACTTGACCCCCTGCTCTTTTGGACAGCTAGTAACCTACAAGATCTCCGTTGTAATAAGTCTTGCTTAGTTCAGTATACAGTCAGCTCCTCTCTCAGCTTCCCATCACATTGCTGGGTGCCATCTAAAGACATCTGGGGAGGGGCAACTGTCATTTGTGAAGTACTAAGACATGAAAACTAACCACTCACAAGCCTTCAGCATGTTCTCTCTTGTGAAGTTAGCAGGCCTGGTGCCACATCTCCTCGCCCACAGTGGTCCACGTGCAGTATATCACAAAAGTGAATGAGAGAATATCCAGGATATTCACAACAATCTTCACAGAAACCAGTTCGGGGTACGCGGAGGAAGAACCCCGGGGGTAATCCATAAATGCCCCCGTCCTGCCCCTCGAAGGCTTCTCCTTTTTCCTTCCTCCCTCATCTCCCACAGATCCACTGCCTTGCCTTCTCAGTTCGGTCTGCTCTCATCAGCTCTACCTTACCTACCACTACTCCACCCACCCTACCCCACTACCTTACCTAGCTACTCTCATCATCATCTCCTCTTACTGTCTACCTGTTGGCATCTCATCCGAGGTCTCACCCACCATGCGTCCCGTTTTGGTTACCGCGCTTGTTGGCTTCTTCGCCTCGATGGGCTCCGCTGTACGTATTCCGGGCCTTCCTCATCCCCACCAGGAGCCCGGTTGCCCTTATTAACCATGTCACATCCAGGCCCCTGCCACCCCTGAGGCCGAAGCCGACTTTGACATCGCCGCCCTCGTTGGAGCCCAGAACTGGTTCCATGAGACCGTCAACGCCACCGACATCGAACTCATCGATGACTCCTCCCACCACCTCACCGCTCGTCACAAGCTGACCTGCCACAACCGTGACTGGTGGGGTGCCCAGCGTGGCCCTATCATCGAGGGTATCGAGTACCTCCGTGGCGTCGGCGGCAAGCCCACCCTCCCTGCCCATAGTTGCGAGCGTGTTTCCTGCTCCTGGGGCTCGGCTATCGGCTGGTGCAATGATGTATGTACTTACGTTCTTTGCTCTCATGCTATCCCTCATCATCTGTCCGGAAGGCACGAATACTGATGATGATGTACAGGACGACAAGACTCGCTCCCTGCCCTCCTTCATCAACATCTCCCAGGGTGCCAGGGTCATTCTCAATGGCTGCAGCACCACCGACTATTTCAACTTTGCTGGCGAGCTGGACCACCCTGACAAGTGGCGTGTTATTGTCGTTCATGATGGATACAAGTGCTAGGTGGTTGGCGGATCCGGAATTGGATACTGATATCTATTCGGTAACCTGGTTGGCCTAGCTGGTTATCTTTTTGGTCTCTGGCTTCCAACAAGCTGGATTCTTTTCTCATCTTCTTGTCTTGTCATCTTTCCTTTGTTTTGTTGACACGCGATCCATTCAACATCCGGTCTGCGAGTGTCGTATTCTGGCAGCTTTCAACAAGCTAGATCCAGTCTCACGTGTTCTTTACCCTTTCTCAGCTACTAGTTGCAACGAAGATTCATCGTTGCCATGTTTCCTGTACATGAACACTGACTCTTAGAACATGTAAGACGCCTGTGCTGCGATCATGCCGAACTGGATAGCTGTAAGGTCTTTTCTTTCTGCTGCCGCTTAATCCCAACCGACCTGAAACCGATGACTCAGTCATGAAGCCATCCACCTGCCGTCATACCAGGTATACGTAGATATATATATCATACTCGATAGCAGATATACCAACACCCAACTTCAGAAATATATAACTACCTCACACTAACACACACAAACCCCAATACTCCTTTACGCTTCTCCAACGGGGCTTTGTTGTCTGTACTCAATCCCATCCTTCTCCGGAGTCTCAAGTGGACAGTCCTTTCTGTACCCAGGTACATCCCCCACAAACCTCACAAATAGTAACATTCTCCACACCACTGTTTGTAATAACACCGAATATATGTTATCCTAATCTGACAAATTATCCATATAGATATAGAAGCATGCTATCTAATCACCCGTCAGAAAGCCCTAGTAAAAACCCTAAAGACTCAAGCATCCCACGTGACTGCACGACTAATGCAAGGGCTCCAGAGTCCTCCGGGTTCGGAGAGATCCAACGACTGATGGAACACCACTTTATATCCGTTTGTATTCTTAGGGGGTCGTGGAATTGATTTATCCTGAGAGTTCTGGTCTATACTTAGACTACATAGAATAAGTTTAAGTTAGCCTACTATACTCACAGCTAAAGCCCATCTAAGCTTCTAAGCCAAGTTACCTGCCTGGAAAATGGAGACCGATCCACAACCCCACAAGCGGAGCCTGGGGTAGCTAGCACCTTAGTCTGGGTCCGGGGTGTTAGCTACCTAAGATAGTCATGGAGGAATTTCTCTTGAAATTGTCAAAGAAAGTCGCAATGGCCTGTTTCCGGGATATTTCCATGTGACCCCGGTTATTACATTTGAGGTGGGTTCTCCTCGACACCTCACCTGCACAGACCTGCAGTTGCTGAAAGCGGACGTGTAGGGATCAAGCCGACGTCGGCGCTGTCGTCTTCCCCCCTCCCGGTTCCCGGCCCTGGGCTTCTGCTTCCGCTCCTCTTCCTCTCCTCTTCCTCGTGCCTTTCTACGTTCCTTCAGTCATCCTCGTTCTGCCTCAAAATCAACGAAACCTACCGCAATGGCATCTAGTTTCCCTCCGCCCCCTGTCGACACTATCGACTGGAATAATATCGGCTTCAAAGTCCGCGAAGGTAAATCCCCGCCCCTCTCAGAATCCCATTACAACTATACTAACCAGCCGACCACAGTCAACGGCCACGTAACATGCACCTACACAAAGACAACCCAAACCTGGTCCTCCCCCACCTTCACCCGCTCCCCCTACCTCCCCATCCACGGCATGTCCCCGGCCCTCAACTACGGCCAACAAGCCTACGAAGGCCTGAAAGCCTTCCGCCACGCAACCGGCCAGATAACCATCTTCCGCCCGCACCGCAACGCCGCCCGCCTCTCCCGCTCATGCGAATTTATCTCCATCCCGCCTATCCCGGAGCCGCTCTTCCTGCGCGCCGTCGAGCTCGCCGTGTCCGCAAACGCGGAGTTCGTGCCGCCCCACCGGACCGGCGCGGCACTGTACATCCGGCCGCTGGTCTTCGGCTCCAGTCCGCAGCTTGGCCTCTCGGCGCCGGAGGAGTATACCTTCGTCGTCTTTGTGATGCCGACGGGCGTGTACCACGGTAGTTGTGCGGTGGATGCGCTGATCCTGGAGGAGTTTGATCGCGCGGCGCCAAGGGGGACAGGGAGTGTCAAGGTCGGGGGGAATTATGCGCCGGTGTTGAGGCATTCTGCCAAGGCGCATGCGGAGGGGTATGGGATTACGATGCATCTGGATAGCGCGACGCATTCCGAGGTGGATGAGTTTTCGACGAGTGCGGTCATTGCTGTTGTACGGGATAAGGAGACTGGAAAGGTGACGCTGGTGCAGCCGGATAGTCCCAATGTGATTGACAGTGTGACTGCGGCGTCGGTGTTGGAGATCGGGGAGCGGTGGTTTGGGTATAAGGTGGAGAAGAGGCGGGTGGCGTTTGAGGAGCTGAAGGAGTTCGACGAGGTGTTGGCGGCCGGCACGGCGGCCGCGTTGGTTCCCATTCGGAGTGTTACGAGGCGGTCGACGGGGGATAGGTTTGAGTATCGCTGTGGTGGCCCGGGGGGTGCGGGCGGGGAGGTGTTTGGGAAGTTGTTGCAGACGCTGAAGGGGATTCAGCTGGGGACGGTGGAGGAGAATCTGGGGTGGAATTTTGTCGTCAGGCCGCCGCCGGAGGGATGGGTGGAAGGTCAGGCTGAGGAAGATGAGACGGGCATTGAAGTGCCCTGACTCTTGTTTTGAACATTCATTTCATAGTGGTAGTTACCAGCACATAAGTAATGCTTTAGGTACAAAAGCGCGGTCATCCAGTCATACACCGTTGCTGTGCAAATAGGTAATTCAGACATTAAATGAGTGGGGGTATCCCAGCTCCAAAGGGGAAGAAAAGAAAGGAAGGAAAAGAAAGGAACCAACGACCAGAAGCCAACCAATAGAGATCATCAAATCACTCAATACAGACGGATACTGAAGGGTCGGGTATCCTCACCGCGCGCGCGCACGCCTCAACTTCTGAACCTGTCCACTAGACATGATATCACCCTCGTCCCCAACACTGGTCAGACTCGGGCTGCGTTTGCCCGTGGGATTATCTTTCTTCTCCCCACCACTCTCACTCTCCTCTTCACTGCTACTCTCACTGTCGCTCTCACTCTCACTGTCGCTCTCACTCTCACTCTCGCTAGAGCTCGAGCTCTCCGTATCCTCCGAGTCGCTTTCCGGCGGGGAGTAGACTCCTCTCCGGGGCGGCCCGTTGGGAGGGCGTTTCGGCGCGGCTTTGGCGGCAGCTTGGCTGGCTACTTCGCCCTTGATGCTTTTCAGGGAGAGACGCGTCGACTGTGAGGCTGGTGCGGGCCAGCGCCAGGGCTGGGATTGAGGGTGGGCAGTGCTTTGTTGGGAGGATAGGGCGTGGGATTTGGGGCGCTGGGCGGAGGTCGGCGAGGTAGGTTTCTTGAAGGTGTCTTTGTTGGTCTTGGGGTCGGAGTCAGATTCGGATTCCGACTCGGATTCCGACTCCGACTCGGACCCTGAAGAGGACTCTTCTTCGGATGATGATGATTCTTCTTCTGATTCTGAAGAGGAGACCGGGATTGGCTTCTGGGGGGTTGGCTTCTGGGGGGTGGGCTTCTTCGGACCGCTGGTTCGGGCTTGGATGTTCATAGCTGGCAGCTCGACCTCCTCCGAGGCGGTGGAGTTCTGGGACTCGAGTGCGGCGGCGTTGGACGTGTTTGTCGGTGGCCTTGTGTTGGAAGCAGGCTTGGGAGTCCCTGGTTTGGGTACGGTGCCGCTTGCAGTGGGAGTGGGTGGTTTCGCACTGTTAGGCGGAGCCTTGGCGCTATTGATCGCATTCCAGCCTGTAATCTGCGTTACTGGGGAATCTTTTTCATGGACGGGCGCCGTACTGGCAGGCGCTGTTGGGACTGGCTTCTCCGGCACGCTGTCATTGTCCGCTTTCTCAGGTTTTGAAGGCTTTAGAGATGGCTTATTTTTCTTCCCCTTGGCCGCTGGCGACATTTTCATGGACGCTTCGTACTTCTGAATCTCTGCTAGCTGTTTCTCGAGCCGAGCACGGAGGAGGACAGCATTCTTCTGCTGACTTGGTCGATTGCCCTTCTCGTCCTTTACGATACCTTGCCAGGTGTTGTAGGCGGATTTCACCAAGTCCAGGTACTTCGCATCATTCTTCTCCTCTGCGAGTTTAATCTTCTCCTCGTATTCTTCTCTCTCTTTGGTTTGCCTTTGGATTTTCTCTTCGACTTCTCGCGCAATCTGAGCAATTCGCTCCTTGGAAACACCAGGCGGGAATCTCATAGATATGCTAGATCTTCGGCTCTGCGAACTTGCTGCTTGAGAGGATGGCGTAACCCTAGGCGAGTCAACACCGCCAGTGGGTATTGATTTCGGAACGGCCTGGGACCCAGTTACAAGAACATCATCGCCTTCGGCAAATGAAACAGAACGCCATTCAGAGTGTCTTTCAACGGACGAATTTCGTAGTGCTGAGTGCAGATCCTTCACCTTGTGGGCGGGTGTTTGTACGTGCTTTGGGGTCGATGCATTTTGTGATAGCGATCCACGCCGTACAGTAGGCGTGCCTTGAGACATTACTTCAGTTGACTGCGTAGATTCCTGCGATACCTCGGGCTTAACTACCGCCTTCTTACCCGGGCTCCTTGTGATACCCAACCCCAGACCATGTTTAGGAGGCTCGGATGGCCGCTCCGTGAAACTGAGTCGCCGAGCAACCCCAGAGAAGGATGATGCTCTCTCCAGTCGTCTTCCTGACGGGCTGAAGCTCGGAGTACCAGGAGACGCTTGGCTTTTCTTCCTCTCACCATTCACTTCTGCAGTAGGCGGCGTAGCTTTATCCAGTCGCGGTTCCTTGTTCGGCGAGAGCTGCTCCGCGCTATTCTTCCTCTTCCGGGTCAGATTTTCAGAGAGTTCGGTGGCAGCTGCGGTCCCCTGGAGGGGGAATGTGGAACGGGATTGCTTCTCCGGGGATGTGGTCTCGTTAAGCATTGCAACATCGCCGTCCTGATCTTCCACCTCATCCTCTCTAGCCTCAGAGTCACTCTCGTCGCTCACGTCGCTCTCTCCAGACTCGTCTTCACTCTCAGTTTCCTCTCCAGAAGAAGAAACCTCAGTCTTGTTCTCTTCTGGAGGGGGTCGCTTTCGCGGAGAGACCGAATGCGTGACGTCGCGCGTCAACTGGAGTCCGGGAGAGTCAAACACAGGCGCATCAGTAGGCCGATTGGCTGAACTCTGGCTGCGAACAGAGTCGCGCCTGGCAGCAGTGAGCTTCTCTTTCGGTGTTGGTGGGCGCGAGGAAGGGGGCGAGTCACCAAGCTCTTGACTTCCCAAGCGCTTGTCCTGAGAAAGTTCTTGCGTTAAAGACATGGGTGGTTGGGTCGGTGAAAGCGGTATCTCTTCGTCCTTCTCAACAGAAGAGACGGGGATATCTCTGCGGTGCTTTCCACCAGGAGTATACTCGGACCACGAGTCATGCAAGGGCGTTGAGTCTCGAGACTCCTCGGCAATCGCTCCAAGTTTCGCAAATTCGGCCTGCTGTTTTTCCTTCTTGATGCGCTCCATCTCATACTTCTCCGCCGCCGCATCCCAGTCCAGCGCGACTGACGGAAAGCGGACCGGGGAATTCACGCCTCCAGCAGGTTTCTGAATGACTCGAACAGTCCTTCTCTGGTCATGGCCATCCGAGCGAGCCTTTCCCTTGTCCACGAAGACATCCGCGACGGTCATATCGGTATCGAGATCGTCGGATTCGTGATCGTCATCCACAAGCTTCTTGATCTCAAGGGGACTACGTGCGACAGTTAGCGCATCTGGAACTTATACATCTGCGCCTTTCCAGAAGAACGCGAAAGCCACTCACTCAACGCCCGGTCTCAGCTTCCTCCATTTTGCCTTAATCATGCCCGCCAATGCACCTAGTGTAACGTCGTCCGGATCCTCCAACACTATCAGAAAGCTAGCCGGTTTCCCGGCAGTCGCGCCGGCAGGATTGCGACTAGATTCATCGCGTTCGCGGTCACCGAGCAACGAGCGGAAGGAGAACGAGTTTGAGGGGGGAGCCTGTTCCCTGGGGTAGACCTTCACGGTCAGTCGCAGGAAAACCATCTTCGCGAGTAGAGGGTCGGATCGCGTATCTAGTCGTTTTAACGCGTTGGGAGCATAATCGCGAATTAGAAGAGGGTCAAGAGTGCAAGAGGTAAGAAGGAAAGATAATAACGATGTTGAAAACCCAGCAGGGTGAGTAACACCAGATATTTACCCAAAGAGTCTGGGTTGCCCACTGGAGGCGGCATGTCACTTCCCTGGATTTGGAGAAATTATTATTATTGAAGCCAAAGAGATGCTCACAAGATGCTTCACCGCCTTCCACCTAGAGACATCACAACTACCAGCGCCTTCCAGCTTCATCTTCCTCCTTTCAACATCAACTTCCTCAACATCATATTCAATATTATTGATATCATCATTCTATTCTAGCCCGGCATCTATCATTCTATATCAAGCATATCTATCCAATTGCTGAAGCACCAGGCTTCGAAGCTGACCTTACTCATAGACTAACCAGCCAATAACAGCAAGCCATACTGATATAAATGCCGCCGTCGCGGTCCATGCGAGTGTATGTTCTCCCAATGTTATAGGTCGCACATGAGACCACGGAAGTGCATCTTCTTTGATGCCGGCATTCGGATTTCCTTTGCTTGTAGCCCCCGTCTCCGGCGTCAACGGTTGCGGGTTTTCTTTGAAGGCGACCATGGCAGACGATAGCACGCTGAGAGCGCTCATGTCCGATTCTAACGATGATGTGCCATCCCAGGTATTCTGGTGCCATCGTCGTCCGCACGCGGTCCCACTATCACCACCCGAACATTGCCGTGCTGCTGCTATGGCAGATTGTTGAATTTTGGGGATTATCTTTCCGGCAGTGTGCGGTACCATCGTGGCCGTGAAGGTCAGCCAGGACGAAAGAAGACCCTTGAAGCTGTCCTCATCCAGGTTGCAAGTCATGGTCTTCTCGCACGAGATCTCCGACATGAGCTGCCCGCCGAACTTCTGTGGGAAGAACGTTTTCCAGATCGTGTATAGCAGGCCGTCAATGGCAGCCTTCCATTTCACGTCACCGTTGGTCTAGTCTCGTCAGCTTTCAGCTCCTATACTGGCCCTAGGTCTGCGAGAACTTACCAAGTCGTACATATATGCAGCACCGCTGAGATATGTCCCGTAATTGTACGTCCACTGAGTATCGCCATGGTCTTGACATTTGTTTTCCATACTCGTCGTGTCCGCAATGGTCCAGTCCCGTATCCGAAGCAGAGGCGTCGTCGTGCTCCAATCCCATATCTTCTCCGCCCATTGGATGTATGTCTCATTCTTTGTATAGCGACCCAATCTCGCCGCCAGCTGAAACAACCCACCATTTGAGATGGCATTCTTCGTGGTATAGCCCGCCTGGTACGGCCAAATCTGCCATCGCATTCCCCCATTACACGCTGTCAAGTCCCACCTGGGGATCTGCGTGTTGAACACCCCCTGGGCAAGGGAGAGCCAAGAAGGTTGGTCGTCTTGTTCTGGGAAGTTGAGCTCTGCCGCAGTCATGGCAGCCAGACCCCAGAACATCTGATCATCGTTCCCAAGAAACAGACTCTCGTTCGAGGGGAAGAAGTCGTCCCTTCCCCTCTGCCAGAGCATGCCCTGAGCCGTCACGTCATTATAGGATGTATCGCCAGTCCAGTGCCAGTATTGAATCAACGTCATGAACATGATGCCGCCTCGCCACCATTCTGGGAGCTTTCCGGGGGTTTGGCCGGTTTCATTACCGTGATAGCGGCTCATCATGTTGTATGCGACTGTTCTAGCGGCGTTTCTTATCGAACCTACACGGCGTGGTCAGTCAGGCGGCAAACAGCTTGAACCGGCGGGGCCATACCTTGGTCTAAGATTTTGAGATCTATACCGCTGACAGTACCGGCCAGGGAAGCTACAATCAAAGGTAACAATATCAGCTTGCGGAGCATCATATTGACCAAACGACTGGTACGACCTGTCTAGAATCAAGACAGTCGACTATTAAGAGGGCTCTTTGAAAGATGGTGTACCCGAAGGGCAGAAGTCGCCAGTACAAAGACGAACAATACAGTGGGATTTGTGGTTGGCTTGATGATAGCAGGTACAGATGGTCAAACAAGAGCTTGGGTTTTGATGAAGGTAAGCGGCGAGAAGATGGGAGAAGATGGTTTGAGTATGCCTCATCCGGAAAGCCATTCCAGCGGCAACGGCCACGTCTCTCGAAAGTTCAAAGTTAGAACAACAGACTTTAAGTTTAATCAGATTGTAATGGAGCTCACCAGATCCTCTACTGAGGAACTGGATTCAGCAACAGGGGGTGTACCTTACTGTCCACGGCCTCCAGAGCCCTAGAGATACAACACCACTGATATCGTACTCACCACTTCATAATATCTGGATTTATCGGTCTCTGCATGATTCAAGATGGCCTGGCTCGCCCTAGTTGATAAACCTTGGAACCAGCACCCGCAGAGTTCCAGGGCTTGCCACGCGGATGGCTAATCCGAACATAAGCATCGTCTAAAATGCTGTAGACTTAGGGTTGAAGTATGCGGTTGCTAAGCTTTCCCGGGCAGAGTCCATATCCTCTTACCACAGCGATGTCAACAATCGTCCAGTCTTCCACCTCAACGGAGCTATTCCTGCAGCCATCAGCCTTAGAGCCCCAGGACCCAGACTTCGACCGGGCCCGAACCTCCCTCTGCAACCGACTCAACAATGAAAGCGTCTTTCATCGCCGACACTAAGTCCCAGACCGAGGCTACAGCTGGACCGTCATGTTCGCCTGCGCTGTCATGACCTCGTGGTTCATCGGAACCTTCTAGTCTGCACGCGGCGCTGGTGAAGGACGGCGTTTCGTCGTCGTCCACACTGGCGTTTGTCGGCTCGCTCATTCTCGCATGTGTTTCGTTTCTGGAGATCCTGATCGCGAGGCTGATTCGCTTGGTGGGGACTCAGCTGTGTGCTCTGCTCGGTGTTAGCTTGCTAGGCATAGGAGAGATTCTTATGGGTTTGCTGTGAGGAGTGTGGGGTTTGTTTGTCACTGCTGGGGCGGTTATGGGGAATCGGGATTAGGTCGGGTATCTATCCTTCCTTCCATCTGGAGTGTTGACTTTGCAGCTGACTCGCATCATTGTAGTCTTTGCTTCATAGTGAGCATATCCACCAGGACACACCACCTGAGCACACAGCCAACATATTAAACCCATGCTCGCCGGTCGTCTCCAAAATCCCAGCCCAATACTTCCGCGAGAAACGTGACATCGCTAACCGCATAGTCTACACAAGCGGCGGCCTCGGGCGCAGTCATATCCTTCATCGCAGACCGTCTCTTCCACCGCACCGGCACAGCCTGGATATTCCGGACCCTCGGCTTCATCACCCTATCCATGGGGCTTCCAGCTGCATACTTAGTCAAACAGCGCAAGCTTATCCCACACGCCGCTATAATTGAATGGCCCCTCTTCTGCGACCCGCGCTTCACACTCCTCTTCCTCGCCGGCGCAATCGCGACTTTTCCGCGCCCCATACACTGCCTCATCGAGCATGTTCTCAAGAGTTGGCGCCGGCGTGGTGGCGGCATTCAGCGTCTCCTCGGCCCTGGGGCGATTAATGTGCGGTATCTGCAGTGACTATCTGCGTCCGTCGAACACGCTCTTCCTGCCGTTGTTTCTCAGCGGAACGAGCATGCTTGTTTTGTGGCCGGGATCGAATCTAATCGCGCCGCTGATTATATTTGTGATTATCAACGGTGTGGCGAACGGGGGGTTTCTTTTCGACGGTTGCGACGGTTGTAGGGAATGTGTTTAGGTCTGCTGCGAGGGTTAGTGTTGCTATGGGGATGATTGTTAGCGGGTGGGCTGGGGGTTATCTTATATTATGTTACTTGTGTCTCTATGAGGGAGAGGCCGTTTGTTAACTGACGGGGTCTTTTGCGGAGTGCGCCGATTGCGGGTTATATTCTTGATGCCTCGGGTGGTGAGGAGCGTGGGATTTGTGCGAACGGGTTGGCGATATTCTATGCGGGAGGGATGGCGCTCTTTTCGGCGGCGTCGGCTGCTGCTATACGGTTCAAGACGGACATGAGTTTGAAAAGAAGTTGTGACAGGCCTAATACAGATCTCCCCCTCTAGAGGCCAGGAGAGGGACTGTAGTTGAGAGGATGGTTGTTCGTCAAGCTTTTATTTCATAAAAGTCGGGTCTATGTTATGGTAATTACGCTCAAGCTGAGCTTGCTATTCACAAACACCTAGCCATGGAATGGTTATATTTGATCAATATCGCATATCTGTTCACTGTTTACATCCGCTCACGTCGACGGGGAGCAGCACGGATGATGTTGTCAACACGGAGAAGAAGCTAGGAAGCAGTTAGTTTGAGTTCGAATACTGCTGAGAGATATATTGCTTACCTCAGCTGCCTCTGAAGCGGAAGACACAACAGCCTTCTTCAGCTTGTAGCTTTCCACCACGCCCAACTCGCGCATGTCGGCGATACCGCCACCAGGCGTGAGCAGATCCAATCCAGAGCTGGTCATACCGTTGTTGATAGCCTGTCGTAGTCGAGTAACGAGGTCACTGGAGTCGAGACCGGCGTTATCGGCCAGAATCGTAGGTAGCTGCTTCAGGGCTTGTGAGAAAGAGTCGACAGCGAGCTGCTTCTTGCCCGTGGTGTTCTGTGCAGCTTGCTCAACGGCCTTGGACATGACCATTTCCGCACAGCCACCTCCCAGCGTCACTCGGGGGTCTTTGACGGTCTGGGAGAGGACAGCGAGAGCATCGTGCAGCGAACGTTCGGCTTCGTCGAGGAGTTGCTCCGTGGCACCGCGGAGGACAATAGTGCAGGCTT
Organism: Aspergillus egyptiacus; assembly: GCA_025688805.1. Lineage (NCBI taxonomy): Eukaryota > Fungi > Ascomycota > Eurotiomycetes > Eurotiales > Aspergillaceae > Aspergillus > Aspergillus egyptiacus. The sequence continues at coordinate 22,714 of MU628662.1, forward strand.
GGCCAGCGGCGACGCCAGAGAACTTGATGAGGGTATCTTCGCCAATGATGACTTCTTCGATGAGATCGCAGGATCCCAGCTTAACCTGGTCGGGGTGGTCGAAAGTTGAGGCGATCTCGCCGCCGGTGACGAGCGCCAGACGCTCGATGCCGTCGAAGTCGGCGTGCTCAATAGACATGATGCCGGCCTCGGTGAACAGCTGCTCGGGCCAGTTGTAGATCAGTTGCCGGTTGACGAAGCAGTTGATGCCGTGTGACTTGATCCGCTCAACCTTGGCCTTCATCTTTTCACGCTCGGCCTTCTCCAGGTCCGCCAGCTTTCCTGTTGACTCAACCCTCACGCGTGCACCGAAAATCTTCACCTTGTCTGTGTCCATTGCTGTGTTGGCAACGAGAATCTTGGCGTTCTCCAAGCGCTTCGGTTGGTTGACACCGATTTTCTTATCAAGAATGAATCCCTCGTCGAGGTAGGAGTCACTGAGCTTCCCACCAGCCTTCTTGATGATCTGGATGTGGCTCAGGTCGGTCGAACCTCGAAGACGGAGGACAGCGTCGCAGGCAAGGGTGGCAAAGTGGTCGCGGTCTTGGGCCAGGACCTTGGAGCTGAGTGTGGTACGGGCGATGGAATGCAGGTCTTTGCGGAACTTCTCCATATCCTCACTGCGGTCAACGGCAACCTTTTCGAGGGCTTCAAGAGCAGCTCGGCTGGCTATACGGTATCCTTCAATAATAGTCTGAGGGTGAATCTTGCGGTTGACTAGCTTCTCCGCCTCCCGCAGCAGCTCGGCGGCCAACACGGTGACGGAAGTGGTTCCATCACCAACCTCATCATCCTGCACCTTGGAGATGTTCACTAGTACTTTCGCTGCGGCGTTATCGAGGGCAATCGCTTTGAGGATGGTAGCACCGTCATTCGTCACGAGGATCTCGCCGGTCGACCTGCAACTTAATCAATCTCCGTAAACCCGGCATTTCCCTTTATCTGGTTACTAACGCTGATTGTAGGATCTTATCCATTCCCTTGGGACCTAATGTGCTCTTAACGAGGTCACCGACGGCGATGGCACCGACAAAGGCTGAGAGACGGGCATTCTCTCCTTTCTCCTCAATGACATCGTCTGCAAAGATCTGCGTGGGGTTGCCGAAGGATGCCTGGATGTGTCAGTAGAGGTAGTCCCCAGGCAGACTAAACAGACTCACCATAATGGGTAGTTAAATATCAAGAAAAATACTACCGGGGAAGTGCTGGTAGCTTGGGACTGAACTGGCGGAGATTCCACAAGAAATCGAGATGCGGGACACACCTTAGAAAAGTTCGCGATGTGGCCCGAGCTCCAGACCGCCCTCAAGGCGTCTCTCTCCGCAGTCATTTCTGACTTGGATTTCTCCCTTAAATTGCTGTATTTTCAGAGCGTTGGTATATAATTCCCTAAAATGGCGGCTGAGGAAGAACAGGCCAAACTGGCGCAAAATAAACGTCCTCATTCAGAGGTGGATGCCGAAGAGAGTGGTGAGTGCCGCTCAACCAGCTCCCCCAGAACAACAGCCAACAGACTGACCATGAATAGAAAATGAATCGTCTGATGATGACTTCGGTCCGGCTCTCCCTTCCGCTGATGCGCCCAAGAAGAAACGTCGCAAGCTCCCTTTCGAAAAGGTCTACGTCAATGCGCTTCCTGCCTCGTCCCGGTATTCCAAGTCGCTCATGCACAAGGATCAATTGTCCTTTGTGACCATGACACCGCACACGGATTTCCTGATTACGTCGTCTATTGATGGGGTGGTCAAATTCTGGAAGAAGATGGCCGTAGGAGTCGAGTTTGTCAAGGAGTTTCGTGCCCATACTACTGAGGTCAGGAGCGTGAGCGTGAGTGCAGACGGACGAAGCTTCGCGACGACGGGAGCGGACAAGACTGTCAAGGTCTTCGATGTGATTACGTTCGGTATGGCCCGTCGCGTGGTGACTCTGGACGACGCAGCTAATTGGGGTAGATCTGCTCGCTATGCTGACCCTCGAATTCGACCCCCGCTGTATCTGCTGGGTACATCCCCGCGGCGCATCGTTACCGCTCCTAGCCGTGACCGACGAAGCCAGCAGCGCCATCCAGATCTTTGACGGCCGTGGCGAGAATCCGAATCCCCTACATACTCTCAAAACCATTCACCGCAGCCCTGTGGCTGCCATCGCCTTCAACGACGCCTACAACTGCGTCATCTCCGCCGACGACTCTGGCATGATTGAGTACTGGCGCGCCTCGGACGGCTCCTTCGAAAAGCCCGACAACGTCTTCGAACTCAAGTCTTCTACCAATCTGTTCGAATTCAAGAAATCAAAATCCACTCCTGCATCCCTAACAATCTCTCCCTCCGGTGCCCAATTCGCAACCGTCTCCTTCCCTGACCGTCAAATCCGTGTCTTCGACTTCGCCTCTGGCAAGCTCTACCGCAAGTACGACGAATCTCTCTCCACGATAACGGACATGCAACAAGCCGGCACAGCCATCATGACCCTGGACCCCGTCGAATTCGGGCGTCGCCTCGCCGTCGAGCGCGAGCTCGAAAACCCCGTTACAAAACCCAAGATCAACGTTCTTTTCGACGAATCAAACCACTTCCTCCTCTACGGCTCCCTCTACGGCATCAAGTGCATAAACACCTACACCAACCGCGTTGTCCGCCTCTACGCCAAAGACGAGCCCTTCCGCCCCCTCAACCTAGCCATGTACCAAGGCGCCCCCCAAAAGAAGGGCGTCGTTACCGTCTCCATGGCCGCATCCTCCAACCCACTCCTCGCCGAAGCCGAAGAACGCGACCCCATCCTCGTCTCAACAGGCTTCGCAAAACTCCGCTTCTACCTCTTCACCAACGACACCGAAATCTCCAAATCCACCCGCGACGTCCAGAATGAGAAGCCTCGCGACTCTGCCTCCTCGGCCGAGAACACCGCCGCCCAAAAGTCCGCGGAACTAGGCACCTCCGCAATCCTCCACACAACAATGGGCGACATCCATCTCCGCCTCTACCCAAGCGCGGCGCCCAAGGCCGTCGAGAACTTCACCACCCACGCCCGCAACGGCTACTACAACAACACGATCTTCCACCGGGTGATCCGCAAGTTCATGATCCAGGGCGGCGACCCGCTGGGTGACGGCACGGGCGGCGAGTCCATCTGGGGCGGGGAATTCGAGGACGAGTTCTCGAGCCTGAAGCACGATAAACCCTATACGCTGTCGATGGCGAATGCGGGGCCGAATACGAACGGGAGCCAGTTCTTTATCACGACGGAGAAGACGCCGTGGCTGGATGGGAAGCATACGGTTTTCGGGCGCGCGGTGCAGGGGTTGGATGTTGTGCATAAGATTGAGAATGTCAAGACGTTCAAGGAGAAGCCGGAGGTTGATGTTAAGATTGTTAGTATTACTGTTTCGTGATCTTTTCCTACCCTTTCAGTCTGCTTGGGATATTGCTAGCGGGTTTTGTTTGGGATGGGTTTGTAGAATACATACACTATACTATGCTATACTATACTATACTTCACTATACCTATTACACGAGTATACCCCCTGAGAGTTCCTTATAGCTCATGCAGCGATACATGACAACATTGTAGAAGTAGAAAGAAAAGAAAATAGGTTCCTATATTCAACCAAGATGGGGACAAGAAGACGCAAGAAGATCGTATGGACAGACAGCCAGATAGACGGACTAGACTAATACAAGAAGGTAATCTGTACGTATACCGAGAAAGCGAAGATCAACAAAGTGAAGACCAAGCACGGACCATAACGCCGGATGTATGCAAGATTAGGGATCCGCAAGATTGCCAGCAGCAGTGGCATCCCAAATTACCTCCGTCGAGATTGGAATGGAGATGGTGGTCGTCCGTAATTGTTCGAGGGGGTAATATTTCTACGCAGAGTAGAAAAGAATCACGCGCTCATCGCGGAGCCTCCCGAATCTCAAGATCGTCAATGCCTTGGGGTGTCTTTTTCAGACGTGTCGGCGCGGGTCCCGTTTGAGAACTGCTCGCGATGGAATCGGTATTGACGGATTCGTGGCGACGCGCTGCAATGGTGGCCGGGAGAAGACCTGGTACGGGAGAATCATAGTTCCGGTTCGCGAATACCCTGCTGTCACTAGCGGGTTTTGCACCGTGATAGAGATGCGGGTATTTCCGGTCGTGGCGGCGTTTGAGCCAGACGCCGAGAATGGTGATGATTGTAAAACCGACGAGGAGCACGATAACCATGATTACCCATTGGTAATGGCCATCCCACCTGAGAGATATTAGAACTTCTCCTATACACAGGTTCTTTGCATACTGACCATGATTGGTGAGCCGGAGGAGGAGGGCGATTCCCTTGGTCTGTGTTCTCATTCCCAGCGTTGTTATTATTATTGTCGGCATTGTTATTATTGTTGGCGTTGTTATTGTTGTTGTTGTCGCCAGTGTTTCCGCCGCTGTTGCAAAAGTTGACATACCACTGCTGTAGGAGCTGGCGGTCCTCCGTAGTCGTGCAGGTGTCGTCGCAAGTACCCTCCGGGGAACTGTGGAAATTTGTGAGGAGAGCCGACTGGCAGAAACACGAGACGTAGGTCTCTCGGTTGGAAACTTGAGCGGAGGGAGGCGTGCAGCTGTCATCGGCCTGGGAGAGGAGAGAGCAGGTCAACCCGCAAGCGGGGAAGGAAGCGGAAGCAGCGGAAGGACGGAGAGAGACATCTTGGGCGAAGATCGACGTAGAGAAAGCGAGAGTCAGGTAGAATAAGGTCGAAAACGAGAGGGTAGTTGAGGGGGAGTTCCTGGAAGCAAGGGTCCAAGACCCTGGATTCCTTGTAGCCATCAGGTTAACGCGGGATGGGCTCTGGGAGTTTAGCGGTGGAGACCGTCGACGAGCGTCAACAGCCCATGATTATCATCAAAATGAATGAGAGTTAAGAAAGGAGGAGGGGCGGAAGGAAATGGGAGATTAACGAGAGACTAGTGCAAAGAAAGTTGGGGAGGTGACGGTTGGACTATGGTGGTTTGGTGGTTTGGTGGTTTGGTGCTCGGGGGGAAAATTCATGAGATTAAGGCACCCTTCTCCGGTTGCGGCAGTCTCAGTTAGACAGCCACTGGGACCAGTCATAATAATGACTGCATCAACTGTCTTTTCTCTTGGCTATATAATAATTATATTAGTTAACGAGTTACTAGGCCTAGGATAGATGGTTCTATTAATATGGTTCCTGATATTGGCCAGGTGACAGCCTTAGTGCCTTGACCAGCTTTCCAAGTCGAGTCCACCCATGGAATGATACTGTTTAACTCTCCGTTTTCCCCTCGTCTGATTTCTTTCTCCATGGAACTAATCTAACCTTGGAACGGCGTCTGGAAATCTCCTAGGCATTTTCCTGTTTACCGACCTGGTCCTGTTGCATTGAGCCGGAAGCGTGGCTGTTTGCCATTAACAGGAGTCTTTGTCCATAGATTTCTGCACTATTTCCCACTAGCAGATCCTGCGAGGAGTCGAGACTCGAGAGACGGACGAGACCACCACAGTCACCACACGATGCAACGGTGGTGCCGCCATGGCACCCATGTCACGTTCCTGGATCCTGGTGATTCTAAGTATCCTCCGGCTGAATTCCTGATTTTTCTACTCTCTACTGTTTAGCTACGTCAGTCGCTCATCATCTGCATCCGGGGCGCAGATCCACAGATCGTCAGCCCGAGATCCAGAGATCTCCTTTTGTTGCGACTCCCAGCCGTCTTGGCCATCGGATTCAGTTGTTCGGTTCATGTAGTGTTGTACCCAATAGCGATCTTGATATTTTCCAGGAACAAAGACGCCGACTAGCCAAGACAAAGAAACTGGGACTTCACCACAGAAACGCTGATCTCCCCTGCTCCAACTGCTCATCTTCCGTGGCTCTGCGTCATGGTCGGGGTCTTGTATCGCCGAACAAACGCACCTCCTTCGCCTGGGTGACGTCCAAAATACCTTCCATCACATCCTGAATGTGTGTAAAGTACCCGATATCGCCTGAAGATGTTCCTCCAAAGATGATACCGGCGACCAGGCCTGTTCCAGTCAAAACAAATGATCCGGAATCTCCTTGAACAAAAACATTTGGCCCTACAACAGTGTGCTCCCAGGTCAGAGCAGGCATTTCGTCCCCGTGCAAAGCTGTCCTTGCTATTCAGGATGTTCTTAGACCACCATACATACCCTCCCTGGCTCCAGAAATAGGGCTAATTATGAACAACTTCTGGTCCTCTTGTAGGGCATCATCCATGGGAAGTCGGCTAGTTCGTAAAGGGAGATTTGGGAGCTAGGGAATGGGGGGTTAAATGCCAGATCTATTCAACGAAGTGCAGTTGTCTTACCGCATTTGACCCCTCTGTTTGTTCTCTGGGTTGAATTAATGCCCAATCCCGGATAGAGAACATATATGGTGGAGTTCGAGATGGGACCTCCTGCAAACCGGACACGGCGAAGACAGAACCCAAAATATGCCAATCGCTATCAACGAGGTCATGTTTGAAGTGAGCCATTGTTTCTCGTGCACACTGTAGAATTTCTGGTCTCGGGGATGGACACCATCGGTATTTTCTTGCTCTTCGTTGATTCTGCCAGGCCGGTCGCCACTTTGGAGGGTCTGGGACGGTTGCTGTTCCTCAGTTATGTAGGGGAGTTCAGACGCTGCAAATTTCCTTGTCAGCTCGTCGATTTCCTTGTTCATGCCACCGCCGCTGGAAGAGTCAACACGGCGGGCTGCGGCTTCGGCGTCTCCGGCGCGCTCATTTTGATTGACTGAATACTGCATGGCTGGGAGAAAGACGAATTAATATCGCACCCGAGTTTGCGGAGGCGAACTCATTTCTAGCTTCACCTTCAGGCTGCCTCGGTGGGAGTGGAAAGCAGCTATGCGAACAAGTAAGAGCAAAAGGACGCCAGGCCTCTGAATCAGAGTACCTCAGCTCTACCCATCCACCTAAAGCGCCGTGACCGTACTTGGGACCATCTTCGCCGATACTGAAGCACAGATTTGCGCCACCCGTACCCTGGTTGGCAGTGCCAGCCGTAAGAACAGATCTGCCGCAATCTACTGGGTCGATCTCCTTGCGCATACCGACTCTAACTGTGCACAGGCCATGCTCTCGAAGTACGGCAATAACATCACCGCCGACCTGCTTCCAGTCCCTAGCAACACGAGCATCGGTCCCTATCAGAACAGTCGGTGCGCAACGGAGGCGATTGTCATCTTCTCCGATTCGAAAACATCCAAGTGTGATGATTCCTTTTCTGCCGACTTTTTTCACTATCGCCTCTGCGATGTATTCCCAGACGGGGTTGTATATGGCATCGGTGGGGACACAGGGGAAGATTCTCATCTTGCGCATATTCAGAGAGCTTATTAGATGCAAATTAAAAAGATAATCCTGACCACGGGCGAGATGCCGAGCAATCTCACATCACCCGTCACTGATCCGTGCACGTTTTCGAAGGATATGAAAAGAGGTCCGAAGTGAGTGGAACTCAACACAACTGTCATCCACAGAATAGAAGGGTAGAAAAGAGAAACACTCAGAAATAAACTTAACTCTATAAATGGATGCAGAAATTTGCCAGACACTTGCAAGGCAATGGTGAAGTGGTACTACCTAACCGCCTGAAGATAAAAGCATATATCTGGAGTGAATATCACTATTAACTATATTCTCTTTTGGCCAGTGACATTAGTGTTCTGCAAAGTAAATATCTACTCTGTGGATATTATGAACACACCTTTATTCACAGTGCAACCTTGACGACTCTACCTAGTACGATTCATGGGCCATCCCATCCAAAAGAATGAAAATGGCAGGATGTATATTTTCCCATAAGAGCTGCCAGTTAATCTCAGTTTTACGTGACCCTGCTACGGTATCTTCAAGAGGGGAGACTGAGCAACTTTTAGCGTTGAGTGTTTTTCAGTATACAGATGAAGTTATGGAGACATAACATCAGAATATCATCCCTATTCCTGAGTAGTTTCCTACAATTTCATCTGCGCTTTTGCTCTTTTTCTATTCAGCAACAAACATAACTTACACAATCTGCCCGGTCTTCCGAAACGGGACTAATGATTCGACTTAAGTTAGCTTATCTTAGTTATAGGATCTAGAAGATTCTGTTGTGTTGTTTCATGCTTAGTAGACTTGCCTCGATCTAATCTACATCAGTATGTCTGTGAAATATATGTATAGAACATATCTTACTTTTCCGCCACAACAGTTTCGGAACATATGGATAACTATACCTAACCTTTGATAGCCCAGCTGAAGTCAGCATAAGCTTACAATTCCCAGTTTCCATCATGTAATACAATGAGATTAACTTTGCCTACTCGTATCCATATCTACGCAGGTTCGAAGCTTAACCGGACCCCGCGGACCCGCAATAGGTACCACGGTTGTTCTCCCCGACCCGCGGGGCTCAACTGAACTGAACTCAGCTTCCAAAGTCCAAACTCAAGCCTAAGCCTCTCCACCCTCTAGAGACCTAGCGTTTATCTCCATTCTCCAACAATCCAGGATCAGCCAAATCCAACATCCTACTACCTAGCCTGCCAGCCGGAGAAACTTCAATATAATGCCACCATCATCATCCCCAGACAACTCGAACTCCACCATGACCCCCGGCCCCCTCCGCTCCCTCCTCCCAACCCTCTTCACCTCCCTCACCCGCCAACACCCCGCATCACCATCGACCTCCGCAACATCATCATGGACCCTCCTCCGCACCCTCAAATCCGAAAACCCAGATGACATCCAAGGTCAACTCCGCGGAACCGCGCGCTTCACGCCTCTCCGTTCCTCGTCGTCGCAGACAACCCGCTCGCAAGAGCAAGAGCAAGAGCAATCGCAACCGCAACCGCAACCGCAACCGCAAGGAAGCGCTCAAGACCTCCTCTACAGCGAAGAGGGCACCCTTCCGCACCTTCAGCTGCCCAATATGAATTTCCCTGCCGGGTTACGGTGGACGAAGAAATATATCTGGAGGCTCTCGAGTGACGGGAGGATAAGTGTTTGGTTTGTTAGGGTTGATAAACGCCCAGGTGATAAAGATAGGGTGGAAGAGGGGGAGGGGGAGGAGGAGGCGGATTATCTATTTCATGAATTTGAATTCTCAGATGCGGATTCTACTCAGCATATATATTCCGGCCATGATTCTGGGACGAGTGAGGAGGAGGAGTTCGTGACGGCGCCGACTCCGCCGGAGGTCTTTGGGTCGGAGGGGAGAAGGACGAGGGTTATTACGGCACGAGGGAACCATCTTTGTGTCAATGATATGTATCGCACGGCGTATGCGTTTCGGGTTGAGGAGGGGAGTGGGGAGGTGGTTAGTTGGGCGAGTCGGCATGTTGTTCGGGGGCCGAGGAAGGCGCAGGATATTGTGAATTTATATTCTAGAACACCCTAGGGCCTTCTGTTTCTTGGGAGGTTATTTAGTTTGAGCTGGGTGGGATATGGACTACATATACATTGTATCTGAAATGGTGATTCGCCCGCCGATTGCGATTGCACCGTTGACCATATATCTGGATATATGGGCATGCATATATAGCTGACACGACGCGCTGTATCTGCCCCGTGGCTGATAGAAGAGAAAGACCAGATATAGAACAGTGACAGGCCGCACGATATCTATCCAGACTCACAGCGTGTATATAAAATCCGGTTTCTTATCACCCAGTGCTCGGATCTCAGTCTCGCCCAGCCCTTCGACCAAACTATCCCTCTCACCTCTCCGGCGCTTCGCATTCTCCACTCTCAGAAGGATATACTGCAGCAGCGTCCCGCCGAGCTGGAAAAGGACAAGGTACGCAAGCACCGTTCCGTGGCCCGGATAAAACTCCGGTGCGTCTTCGCCACGGTAGATGTTCGAGGAGACGATCCCGTTGAGATTTCCCCAGCCGATCACGAAGCCGAGTGTTACGCCGCGCTTATAGACACCTGTGTTGCAATGAGTATGTTAGCATGCATCCCGTCCTATCCCTGCGCGAAGCACTAAATGCACATATGATAAATGAGGGTAAATTGAGGCAGGTACCTTCAACATTATTACTTGTCCAGGAGATTGTATTCGAGATGGCAGGGTAGATGCCCATGGCGCCGAGGAAGGTACCCGCATAGCGCGCCCCCGCGGACTTTGCACCGAGGAGCATGGAGAATCCCGTAATTCCTACCAGGGAGACAAGCATGTTGCAGATTCCGCGTTGGCGGGTGCGGTCAGCAATGAAGCCGACTGCAACTGTAACGACGGCGGCAGCAGCGTAGGGTGGGACGCTGAGGAGTTGGGCGTGAATGCTTTCGTATCCTGACATGGGTTGTTAGTATGGTTGTGTATACAGCGTAGAGGACGGAAGGACGGAAGGATGGATGGATGGATGGAGTGGAGCAAAGACATGGACGTACCCTAGTAAGGAAGTTAGTATGTGGTTGCTGTGAAGCTATGTTAGAAGGTAACTCACCAGCTCATTGATGATAGTCGGCACAAACAAGGAGAACGCGTACAGGCTCCCATCAGCACCCATGTAAATCAGCATTCCTGTGTACGTCTTCCAGTCCTTCAGACTGCTCCAGAAATACTTCATCTTGAAGTCTTCGTGCACGGCACTGGCCTGCTGATCCGTCGCCAGCCGCCTGAGTACGCGCTTCCGGTCATCGTCCGAAAGAAACCGTGCCTCGTCGGGGAAGTCATGCACCATCCAAAAGGAGATCACGCCGACGACAATTGTCACGAGCCCCTCCAGGATGAAGATCCACGCCCAGCCCTCTTTCCCGCCAACCCCGTCCATGAGCGCAATTGCGGCCGCGAGGAGGCCGCCGAAGGAGCCGGCGAGGGCGGCGGCGGAGAAGAAGATGGCCATGCGTACGCCGACCTCGGAGCGTTTGTACCAGCATGAGAGGAAGTAGTTAACGCCCGGGAAGAGACCGGCTTCTGTGAGACCCAGGAACCAGCGGACCTGCTTTGATTAGCATTGGAATCGGGGGGCACATGTGGGGACGACCAACAGCCATGAGGCCGGCCCAGTTGTGGACGAAGCCCATGCACATCATGCAGACACCCTAGCGGTCGTTAATATAAGTAACAAAGATGTAGCGGGTATCGAGGGATAGAGACACTCACCCATAAGACCATGATGACTGGTATAAAGATGCTAGGGCGCAATCTTTTAAGAAGCACATTGGTCAAGGGCTCAAAGACCGAGTACGAGACGAAGAAGATGGTAAGCGCGTCATTATATTGACTGTTGCTCATATTGAGGTCCTCCTGTAGACCTGCTATCTTGGCATTTCCTATATTGGTTCTGAGTTGCGTTAGACAAGTCCTCCAGATTTAAGCTCCTTGAGAAAACAATGATGCCTTTGAAGACAGCATGCAGCGCTTACCTGTCCAGGAAGGAGATGAGATAGAGCAAACTGAGCCAGGGGACGAGCCGCCAATCCAATTTCCAGAGAAGGGCCCGATCCTAGTCCGTGTCAGTGATGACCTCTAATGCGCATCAACGAAGAACACTCACAATTTTCGCCCTCTCCTCCTCACTCAACCCCTCATCCGGATCCTCGAATCGGGCCAATTGCGACTTGTGATGGTCCTGGGACGAAGCGACCTTCTCGATGTCAGAGACCCTGGGCGAGCTTTCATGCACCGGTTTCGCAGCCATGATGGTAGTGGAAGCTCAGCGAGCTCTTGAAAATCGACGAGAGACGGAAAAGCAAGGTTGCTGGCGGGGCAAGTGAGACCTGGGGAAAAAAGAAGAGAAAGCTGGGAGAACCCGGTTAAAAGGGACGGGCCAGCTGCTCTAGCTTGTGCGTGATGGAATTCTTCCATGGTTGTCCACACAATGGCGGATCTCAGGACTTTTCTCTCCAAAGGACCCTAGCCTCGGACATGGTCGGGTATCTGTAGACCGTGCTATGTGGTAATGGGCCACCAACTGTGTGTCGAGATGCCATAGAGATTGCTTGTCTGCTTCGGGGTGGGAACATACCGAGGCCCGAAAGCGATAGAATCAAATGACACCTCCTAGTAAGTCCCCCCGACCTTACAACCCCATGGGGAGGGTTACATTTGGCATCATAACCACATTCCTGGGCGAATGAAAGAATCGTTGAAAGAAGGTCGGAAGTCTGGTCCAAGGGAAGCCAACACCTGGTTGAGCAATGGTGGATGTCGATCATGCCATTGGTGGCTCTCCCCGCACCAGATAAGACCCTTGCCAAGTTGCCAATCTCACATCATAACCAAGGTTAGGTTGATTGAATGAACTTGGCAGGCATCATTAGTCGGCCGAGAGGACTTTTGCATACAACCGCGGACAATGGTCGAGATAATGTGATCTGATCTTATCATTCTCACCCATATTCAATACACTACCTAACATATGCATCTAGCCAAAAGGGGGAAGGGAAAGAAAAAGAACTAAGAGAAAAAAGAAGGCCCAAGTGCGTCCGTGGAACCTTGGAAGCAAATACATAGAACCAACTGTAAAAAAACATCCTGTCCAATATTCCTTCCCCATCCCTCGTCCCACCGTGCTACGTCTCATACCTATGAGACTCCCTAATATAACTCCCTTTCAACAGTAGTCTCCGCATACACTTGCAGACTGTACTTTGCAAACTTGCTCTTCTCCCGGAGTTTCCTTCCATAGTACCGGAACACAAACGGAACCGGACAGAAGACGATCGCCCCAGCTGCCAGAACAGACAGGGCCACATTCGCCCCCAGTGCACCAAACATCTTCGGGGCAACCAGAGGGAAGAGTGACGATAGCGTCGAGCGTGCCAGAGACAATGCAGCAAACGCACTCGCCGCGTAGCTGTTGTAGCTATCCGCGAGATATCCGGCAAGGACCGTTCCAAACTCGTTGAGGGCAAACCCAACGAAGAACAGCGGGATAAAAGTCACAAACCAGTGGATTCCATGTACAGCTGGGGGAACCATCCAGGCAAACCACCAGAGCCCAATGGCCAGGAAGGGCGCTCCAAGGGAGATCCCAGCCAGCTTGTTTTCCGGCAGCAAGGGGAGCCGGTCCCGATGGCGCTGGGCGGCGACGCGTCGATCCATCAGTCGAACGAAGATACTGGGCAAAAAGCCTAGTCCGACGGCGAAAAAGGGTAGGTTGGCATCTTGCGGCGTGAAGCCCATGGACTCGTAGATTGTGGGCAAGGATTCCGTGAACATGTACATGAGGGCCACGCTGCAACCACTCATCAGGGAACAGACGAAGACAATGGGCTCGGAGAAAAACAGTCGAAGAGGCCGAACCAGTCCTTTGCGGACGTAGATTCTGAGGTCGGGTACCCCATCGGGGTTCAACGGTTGAAGGCTCTGGTCTCCTGTCACCTGACGCAGCTTCTCGACCTCCCAAGTGAGGAGTAGCGACGGACGTGACTCTCGAAGTGCCAGCATCAAAAAACCCAGACAACCCGTCACCATGGACGAAATGTAGAAGACCCATCTCCTGTTCCTGTCAGTCCCTTGCTCCACATACTGCTTTTGGAACTGACTGACCATCCGAGCGCCGCAGTGATATAGCCACTCATTACAGGCCCCATAGCCACAGCAAAGTTGGCAACCACCATGTACACAAAAACGAGCCAGATGCGATCCCGCGTGTTGAACATATCCTCAATACTGCCCGTGACGATGGTGGTTGGGATCGCGGAGAGAAACCCGGTCATGATCCGTCCTGCAATGATTGCTCCCAGAGACGGAACCGCCGCTATCAACACACAGAACCCACTGTACAGCACAGTGCTAAGAACGTATAGTTTTTTTCGTCCAAATGCCTCGGAATACGGAGGAAATATGACGTTGCCTAACGCTTGTGCCAGGCAATACCTGAGCTAACACCATGAGTATTTGCATCTCATCCTTCAACTTCATGAGCAATACTGTGGACAGGACTGATACGTACGTGGTGACGAATATAAAGACGGCGAGAGTCAGGTCGATGCCAAACTCGTGTCGGGAATCCTTCGCTGCCGTTGCCTATCGAACGTGAGCCAATCGCGTCTGTATAAAATGTGAAGGGCTCAGTTTGGGAATCCTGCGAGATATTCAACATACTCCAGACGCATTGATTGCAGTCCTAAATTTGGGGACATCAGCCACAGTCACGAGTGAAGAGCAAGTCGGGATACCCACGTATAGAACTCAAGAAAAATGATCAAGCCAATGTCGTACGCTTTCCGGAGCTGAGTCCAGTTTCTAGGATGCCTCGGATTGGTGCTAGCCCAGCGCACATACTGCCCGTCCGGAGTGAATTCCAGCCCTTGCTCTTCTAGAGCAAGCTGAAGTACATGGGCATCTTCTACTTTTTGGTCACAGTCAGACATCTCGAATTCGTTGGGATAAACCAACAACAACAGGCAGTGACCGAGTACAAGTAGATAAAGCCCGGAGTCAAGGGATGGGATCAGGTTCCACCGTCACATATCGAGAAAGCGCGAGGTGTGGGATCAACATGCTCGGCTTTCTTGTCCACTCTTATTAGGGTTTGAAAGTCCTCTAGGCTTGACTCCGCTTTGAGCATTGATTAAGAAGACGGTCAGACCCCTTTCATCAGCCATGACTAGCTTCGAGACAGGGGCCGTACGAGATCGAAAGCCTGATAACCGGAAGATCAACAATACAAAAAGGAAAGAGCAGGCGCAGAAGCTCCGAGCTTGGAATGCTCAAATGCCTGGTCAGAAAATATCCGAGCAGCCGATTTGCTTGAATGGGCCCAGAACCGCGCTTGATCCCCCTGCCGCACATCTAACGCGACAAATATAGTGTATTTCCTACATTCCTGCTCAGAAGGCTCCAGGGAAAGCCCGTCGACGCCCTGTAGGGTCACATCATTCTAGCATCATGAGGTACTTTGTTGGAATGCAGCAATGACGCTTGCACGATAAGAAGCTGGCTTGGTCCGGTTGGAATCGGTCACCAAGAAGCCGAGATTCAGCGCATGATTCTGGCTATCGCCTGACCGACCAGAGTGATATTGTTCGAGTCATTAGTGCTCGAAAGTCCGCGAAGAATTTGATTAGCTCGAGAGTGTGAAGTGAGTTCAGCGGAAATCTTATACGAGGTATTTGCGAATTGTGCTTCAGCTCAGTAGTTCGACCTTTCTGGGCCCGTTGTTTATCGAAAGGTACCGCTTACCCAACCGGAGAAGCCTGATACTCATGGAATGGAACGACACCAAAGCGCATTCCAAAGGGTGGCAGCGTCGCAGGCCTGCTCCTCCGAGAGCCTCGGCTCTCCTTCTTCAACCCCCAATATAACTGGGATAAATGGTCATCAAATGTGCGTCCTTTATTGTGATGATACCTTCTCATTATCCTCCACCTCCAGGAATATGTCGTGGGAGGGAAAATCAAGCACTGCATAGCCTTTCCAAGAGGCGTCACCAAAGCTTGACTGCCGCGACTAGTGCCACGCCAATTTTTTGATCAAGCCACCAGATCGAGTCGTGATTTTGCAGGCGGATCCATTATCATATTGGAATTGATGTTTTATGCAGTTGCCTGTCGGACTTGAGGATGACTCCACGCATTCAGTCCTAAGGCAAAGCATTCGCTTCAGGGCAAGGGAGAGCCAACTCGCGAAACTGCAACACTGACGGGTAGATAAAACTCTTGGATGGCTAGGCATTTTGTTAAACGAAAAGAAAGCAAGGGCAAAATCCATCGGCTTCCGTTGGGCTTCGGACGCCTCCAGCTGGGCTATTTCATTCCTGTTGCCTGTACGCCTCTATTCTGCTTGTTGTAAAGCCTGACAAGATGGGACTATTTCGACTATTTCCCGCTTGCGATTTATGCCTTGGTACTTTTTTATAAGCCTGACTCTAGTTCTCACTCTACCATGGCTACCATGGGGACACGCATTTTGCATGGTATATCTGGCACACCTGCTTCTATTCCCCATGTTGCTTGTTGTCTACGCTCAAACAGTTTACACTAGCCTCTTCCAGTTATATTAGCCAGTAACCATGGATCTACTACGGTAGAGTAAGGTTATGGTCCATCATCCTGAA
>MU628663.1:0-38001 GCA_025688805.1 Aspergillus egyptiacus
TTTTTTTTTTTTTTTTTTGCACTTCCATCCAGCTGCGATTGTAAGGATGATCTACGTAATATCAGAGCAGATACATTGCAGTCGAGTAGGACAGGCTGGGTACTTGTAGAAATGTCGACCAAGACGATCTTGCTGCAGGATATGTCAAAGTGCCTTTAGAAAGGTTCTACCCAGGTAGGAATAAAGCTTCTGCCATCTTTTGATCTTCTTAGATAGGGCCTCCCGCTCTCAACGCCGCGAAATAACAATCCGCATATCATCCACGGGCGCCCCAGGCCCCGAAGATACCGGCTTGAAGTCCATTCCCGGTATACCATCCAACGGGCGAATCGTAAACCGACGGACCAGCAACGCGGTAAAGGTGAGGACGAGTCGCCGGCTCAAGAAGCGGCCGACACATTTGTGCTTCCCTCCGCCAAACGGAAGAAAACTCTTACTCTGACCGAGCTCAGGATTCGAAAGGAACCGCTCTGGCTGGAAGAGATCCCAATCCTTGCAGAGCAGCGGATGAGACATGGCGAGCTGGCGGTAGGGGACCACGAGGTGGGTGCCAGCCTTGAAGGTCCGGCCGTTGATGGTTGTATCTTGCCGGAGGGTTCGCGCGGAGCTTGTGTTTATGGCGATGCGGTGGGCTTCGTTGTGCAGGGCGTCGAGGAGGGGAATTCGTTCGAGACGCATCGAGAGGGCGGAGAGCGATTCGGGGGGGGTTTGGGAAAAGATAGAGTCTACTTCGGTGGTGACGGCTGCCAGGGTTCTTGGGGTTGAGCAGAAATGTGCGAAAAGCCAGAAGACTATCTTGAAGGTGTTTGCGTTGATGCTGTGGGTGTTAGTTTTCGGAAGATATGGTACTCGGTAAGGGGATCAGACTCACGCCCAGGACACCATCAGCAGATAAGAGGCCATGTCTTCTTCGCTCATCCCGCGGGTTTTCATCTCCGCCACTGCCGTCTTGACAGCCCAGCTTTGGTCCTTTTTTTTACATTCAGGGAGGCGTAGGAACTCTATCAGACAGCGTTGCAGTCTCCCCCTGGCTGCATAGACGTCTCTGGCGAACGGCTGTGGGAGTCTGAAGAGCAGCTTCCAAAGGTCATTGTCAAGACACACATGGTCATCGATGATACTTGGTGAGAGGTCCCAGATGGTACTTCCAAACCACGCCGTCGTGATCGTCCGGATTCCAGCCTCTTGTGCCCATCTCCACAGCGAGACAGTCCGTTCCTGACCGTCTTCAGAGATCCCGAGAAGGGTTGGCGCCTGAAGTCCCTCCCAGCACGTCTGGGTCTCAAGTACGTTCAATGTGCGAGCCAGGAGATCATTGCCGAGGCTCTTGTCAAGGATTTGTTTCCTCATGAGCTCTTCGGCTACCTTGTATAACGACCGGTGGTTTGTGTTTACTGCTTTACCGTCTGAGATCGACACCTTGGGTTGACCACCTTGGTCAATCTCGGAGATTCCAGCATCGGAGCACCCTAAGCCATTGAGCAAGTCCTTGATATGTTCAGTGTGCGTTATCTCCGGTCGTTCTCTCAACACCTCGGTGGCATCCTGTTCGGAGAAGATGAAAGTGACCGTCTGACCGAACAGAGTCAAAGTGACCGGTTCTCCGCTGCCATTGCAGTACTTTCTAGTTGCCATTTATTATTTGCATGAAAAGTTTCAGACAGTGACCTACATTGCCGATGCCAGTAGAGCATGCGGATCCCTTAGCATCGAAACCACATGGCCTTTGCAACTATTAGTAGTGCTACGAATGTCAGGTGGCACTGGGTCGTTACCGATGACTGCTCCTTTCGAGATCAATACAACGCAGTTATAGCAACGTGCCGACTGATAGACTCACCCGGGATTAGATACGGAAGCTCCCTTGGCGAATTGGGATTGAGAAGAGGACGGATGGTGAAGCACCAAATCCGCCAGAGCACAAGCCCGACAAGGCCATATACGAGGCCAGACCCGCCTTGGATAAGCTCAGAGGGGGGGACGAAGGGAAGGATAAACAGCGCCATGATGACTAGCTGAGAGACCAACAACAGATGGATGTAGACTTCCAAGGAATTCCGCCTCTCTAGTAGGGCTAGATACCTTAACCTTATACCCAAACTCGCCAACGAGCCCTGACTATCCCAGTTATGGTGCATCGTCCGTAAGCTGAACAGCATCATGGGATTATCAGCACAGGCAGCCCAACTGCAAGGACAAGGGTATCGGATTGCACGGACGATCCCTCTCTCGCCGGTTGGCCGTAGGATGCAGCTTATTGCAGACATATCAACGCCCTAATCGGCTTATCAGCGTGCCACAAATGTCAGTGTCTGCGTCTGGACGGAGAACATGACGAGCTCGACCAGCTTCGACTTGGATTTGGGGACCGGCCTCTGATTCACCATCCAGCTGAGCAAAGATAGCGTTTGCCTCTGGCAGGGTTTAGATGCACGACACCGCGGAGCGCGTGATCTCAGTTTTGATCGAGGATAAGCAGGATAAGCAGGATAAGCAGCAAAGATGGATGGTTGCTGATAGATTAGGTTTGATGGACTTCTGCTCTGCTGTCTTCCTTGGTATTATCCAGCATTCAACTCATCAGTATGGGAACATTTCTTCCTTTCTGTGGCGCTCTGCTACTTCTACTCTGGTATTGGATATGTGCTCGCTTCAGGGCTAGAGAGTCCCGAGAGCAAGCCCGTCGTAACATCATCCTCACTGAGCCTCCGATCTATATCCCTAGGCTCATCCGCAGGCTCCAGTATCTCTGGAACGGACCCGAAATACTGTGGCAAGCACACGTAAGTTCCCTTTTACCAGGGGCCATTAGCAAGGAAGCTAAGCTTGCATCTAGGTAAAAGATGCTCCGTATGCCATTCTCACTCCAGAGACGTATCAGGTCCAATTCTCGTCGGCCGCGCATATTAAGCAGCTGGTTCACGCACCGGATACCCACCTGTCACTCCATGCCCTGGCCAAGGACGTACGTCTTCTTCCCTGATTAATACCACTGCTAAGATCAAAAGAATAGACCTTCCAGTTCAAATACACCGCGGACGGCCTCCGAGTCGACGACTGCATGAGCGCAAACGGCACCGTCCACCAGCGTGCCCTTCAAAGCGAGCTGCGCTCCCACCTCCCAGCCCTAAGACAGCCCTTGAGCGAGTGCATAGCGAAAACCCTCACCGAGGAAATAGCAGCCAGCAAGCCTCTGCAGGATAACTGGCGTGCGCTGCCGATATTCCCCATGGCCAAACGACTGGTCACCAGCGCAAACGCCCTGGTCTTCTTCGGCACAAAATTGTCATCCAACCCAACCTTCCTCAAAGCCGCCCTGGAGTACCCAGAGCATCTGATGGAGACGGCCGAAGCCCTCCGTCTTATCCCCTCGTGGCTTGCGCCGTTCCTTGCGCCGTACTTGATGCGAGGCCACGGTGTGCTGAGAATCCTTCTCGACCATCTCATCCCGACTGTCGAGCACCGTCTCCACGACCCCAGTCCCAAGCACGTCGACTGCATCCAGTTCCTCGTCAACGCAGTCATACACAAGCACCAAGAGCACCAATGGCCCGCACAACACATAGCCCAGGTCCTCCTCGGCATCTGGTTCGCCTCCGTCCACCAGCCCGCAATGTGTCTCTTCTACGCCCTCGACGACCTCTGTCTGCACCCGGAGTATCTCGACCCTCTGCGCAACGAGCTCTCCCACCCCCTCACTGCAGACCTCAACACCCTCCCCTTCCTCAACGCCTTTCTCAAAGAATCCGCCCGTCTACACCCAACAGACTCCATCTCCCTCCGTCGCAAGGTCCTCCAGCCATTCACCCTTTCCGACGGGACGCGTCTCGCAACGGACGACATCGCCTGCGTCCCTCTCCGGCCGATTCTGCAGGACCCAGAGACATACATGGACCCGCTGGCTTTCAACCCCTATCGCTTTGTGGACTGCGAGACGGGGGGCAGTAGATCGAAATTCGCGGATGCGGATGTCACATATCCGATCTGGGGATTGGGGAAACGGGCTTGTCCGGGGAGACACTATGCGTCGCTTCTGTTGAAGATGGTTCTTGCGGAGGTGGTGTGCAGGTATGAGGTGAGGATGCCGGAGGGGAAATGTAAGAGGAGGTTCTTCTATTGGAGGTCGGCAATTGTGCCTCGGGCCGGGGCGGTTTTGTTGTTTCGTGAGAGGGATATGGGGACTTAGTAAGTAATTACAGGTACTTAGTGTTGATACCCTGCGACTGACTCACTTGAAGTGGAGTAGGTGAGGTGAAAGCGTCGGCCTTTCTTATATGATGGGTAAGCGGCGTGGGTGTTTTGGTTTTGGTATGGTGGACGGGCCCACTGGAGACTTTGGGATACATCCATAAGTTACAATCAGCATACGGTTTATTCTCCGAATGCTCAAGTTACATAAAGTAGGTATACTCAGTAACCGAACCTACCAATTACTACCTCAGAAACTCCCTCGATCTTTTCTTTATCCACAAACATTGTTTCTAAAAAGAGGCCAAATCATTTCAAATACAAAATAAGCAACATGTGAACCCTAACTGCTACAATCCAGACCTCCAGACTCTGCCCCATGATGCAGGCACCAGAGTACTAATAACTCTCTCTCAACACGACCATACACTCATATATTTACAAACAACTAGTACATACTACCTCATTACAATCCGCTGCAATAAGAAACAAAATCCATCCACAGCAACGCGAAATAATCACGGCCTACCTACGGAGTACCTAGCAACCTTATACATTACCTGGATCCATATGTACTGCGCTGCATTGACACAACACAACACAACTGCAGTGCAACCACACCAGAGCCAGGAGGGGTTGGATTTGGGTTACCTAGGTAGGTATGTTAAGGTATCCATCGTTTAGGCCTCCACGATTTCGACTGGTGGTGCAGCGGCAGGGGATCTGGGTGGGTCGCTTATTATAGGGTTGCGGTCTTATTAACTGGTAACTGGGCAGTACCTAGACTCGGTGCTTACCTTACCTAGGTGCTAGGTAGGCCGGCGAGAGCTCCACTGCATGATGCACTGTCGTGATGTTGTACGAGGGGGGCGGTTTCTGGAATGCCTGTGGTGGACGGGACTCGAGTGAGTAGGTACCTAGGTAAAATCGAGTGGATGTCCTGGGGTGTGGAGGTGTTTTATTTCGGATGGATTATTGTATTCTGTACTCATCTAAGTAGTATATGTATATGTATGTTGATGTATGTAGGATGAATTCAGGTTGTTTGCTTATTCTCGTTTATATGTATACACAAGAGATATATAAGATTGATGCCTGACCGTGATATTATCTTGCTGTGCTATATCATGCGCAATCAGATGTTCTTTATCTATCAAAGCACACAACTCACCTAATACCGACTATATACATATACTAAAATTATATCATGAATCTCTCCAACCATCCCTCCTTAAACCACAGCCTAATCTGCAATCAACCCCTTTCCGACCCCCAACAGCGCAATGAACAACACATACCTACATCTCTGCAGCCTAGCCTGCACCTCACCCTTCCCCCCATATTTAATCTCTGACCCCCCCTCCATCGTCGGCAGTTAGGCCCGCAGACTCAGCCGATGCGCAGTAGTACATCTTTCGCTAAATCAGACTATTCCAGTACGTCGTAGTACATGGTGGCTTACTTCGTGGCTGAAGCTAACGCCTAGCTCCATTACCCAGGTACCACCCAGGTACCAATACCAATCGAGGGGGCACCTCCCAATTCCCCATCCCGCCACGTTGTGATCCAGACCGCTTACGGGCAACGGCACAAGTCGTACATCCATAGATAGTAGACAGACCAGACCAGCCGAAGACACTCGAATCGATCGGACTGTCCGAGTCTGACACGACCGACAGGAGATCGACATGCTGTATCACGAACCACGGTGGGATTTTAGGTCGATCTGGAGGACGGGAAATTGGCTAGGTACTTACTTACCTATCTACTCTGAGGTAAGGTAGTAGGTAGATCGGATGGGGTCTCTGCCTGCCTGCCTAGGATTTGTGATGGATGGCTTTCTCTGGATCACATGATGCGCCCATTGCTTCTATGCCAAGATCCCGGCCTTAGGCACTGCATTCATTTGGGTGAGGTAACTTAAACCTATTCATAGATTAGGTAAGCATAAGCTGAAAACGGCGCCACCGTTAATCCGGGACCTTGGATTGAAGAATGAATAGTTAAGGTGACAGTCCAGCCAACTGGAACTTGGTCATAACCTAGCTTGAACTTTAGGGTACCTAGACTGCCTACGTAGGTAGGGTAGGTACCTGGTAGGTAGATAAGTTGTCAGCGCAGTAGATACTACCTATGTATGGCATCATCCTGTCCTCACCGTAACCCTCCTCATCCGTGACCCGAAGCAGAACAGAGCTGGATCTGATTCGTCCTACTTACCTACTGTCAGTGTCAAGTACGGTACCTGGGGGCTGTCCATCCACGGATAAACCGAGGTCACCTCACGATTGCTACCGATGGTCGGAGTACGCAGGCCAAGGTAACTGAGGTGATCCCTTGGGCTGGGTCGGGTTTAGATCATCATGATGAATTTCAGTTTTTAATGTTTTTCCGACCGGGAATTCTATTCTAATTCTATTCAGGCTTAGGTTAGAGTTGGGCGTGGATCCCTGGACTGTAGCCTTTTAACCCGCTGGTGGGATTCCGTGGAAAATGAAGGACCTGATGGTTTACAGTTATCGGGCGGAAAGTGGGTTACAACCTTAACTTCCACACCTTAATGTATGTCGGATGTTGAAGGTTTATAGGGGAGGTTATTATTTGGCTACTGTTATGTTGACAACCGTAGTAAGTAGACATCAAGTAAATGGGATGTAAGGTTGGCAGTCTGTCTTGACTATTCGGTGTAAGTATGTCAGATTGAATGGGATCATGTAGGTACTGATTATTGTGACAGCAAGGGAGATAACAGTACAGTCAAATGCAAGGTGGCTCGTTTTATTTCTGACAATGGCCATTGGGATCTCTTGATCTGATTACTATTTGTTATTCTGTATCTGTACCTTACTCTCTAATTCTGATACTAGCAAATATTGCATGTGCGGGTAGGTATATATAATCAGTAGGATACACACACACACACACACACACACACACAGACGTACAAAAGTACAGATTCCCTGTACTCTGTTAGATGCCAGATGTATATTATTGCATACCAGTTCAAGAATCTGCATCTTGAAGATCATACCTCGGCTCCTCTGCTCCAGATTCCCGGTCAAGCGTAACTGACGGCCATCATAGATTGAGGCTCGAGAGCATACCACACAGGAACAGGAGTCCGAAGTAAGGGGCCACCTTGCACTTGATCACATTCTGAACATAAAAATGATAGCTCACTGTGAAAGGAGATGCCTGATAGCTCACCTCAGTAGGTGAATCTGAGCCCTGCATGATGCACTGCCAAGTTGGAGCGACCTATTTAGAAGCGTGGCATGAATATCTTTCCTACCAATTCAACCTAAGTTTTATGGCCAGCTGAGGACGGTCCGTACATACGTAGCGGGACTAGCGGCTGTTGTTCGGGCCCGAGACTAGGGGACGGATTGGTCCGCTCTGTTAAGGCGAAAGGTGCGAGGGCTCCGTAATCGGGCGCCACAGTCCAAGGATTCGATTCCAACGTTGTGGGCCTCGCTCGTGTTCAAGTCCCGAGGTCACGATGATAATATGTCGGATGCGCTCTGAATTGGTTGAAGATGACTCGATGACTCGAATATAGCCAGTCGACAGTAGTGATATAAACTCTTGTGAGAGCTCGCAAATCTCAGGCTGATGGTGTGTGGTGAGGTTGACAGGAAAAGAAACGACCTCAGCTTTTGATCGGCCCCGCCCACAGAAGAGACGTATCAGATCACCGAGCTCAGGATCAACCCAGGGTCGGGAGCGACCCACAGAAGAATGGAATTCGGAAGTCCATTACCTCCTTAGGCACGCCGCTTGAACCTTTTTGGCAGTTTGGTTCCTTGTGGCTGGTACGGGTGGCTGGGCGGGCTTGAAGCTGAAGCCTGCAACTTGAAGGCCGCATTGGGCTTAGTATATGTTTAGGTAATCTGTGCACCGGCCACCTGCGCCGCGGCTGAATGCCACCTGCAGCGGTGATGTGACGATGACAGAACCTCAGAGAAACCTTGGGATTCCTACAGAACTTAATTTATCATTTAAAATAAATTTTAATCCATAATTCTAAGCGGAATGAGAGTACAAGAATCATATGTGGATAACAGAGAACGTATAGGTGCACAGGACAATGCCCTTGAGACTGTGTTATGTGACATGCAGGTAGCTAGCTGCAAGCCAACGCAGACTCAGTTGGCCAGCATTGCCGGGAATATGCAGCCTCGTTTGACGTATTTGACATCGCTGTCTCTGCATTCGTATACGACTGTAAGGGCGGAAACATGGTCGGATCATCTGAAGAGGGAGGATAGAAAAGGGGTTTGTTGGGGAGACAACAGCTGGAGGCGTCAGGACTGTTTGGAACTTTGGAAGGGTTCAAGGACAAGGTTCTAATTTCCAATAGACGTATAGACTAGGGCGAGCTGCAGAACGACCCATCCGGATGCAAGCGCGTGGTACTAGCAGCTAGCTGACTCTAAACTTTCCCAAGGGTCAAACTTGAAAAAGGGTTGCAGAGTGCAGAGTGCAGACTCGCAGTTTTCCATGGTGGAGGGGCGCCTCATGCCTAACTTCTCCGGGAGCTTACCTTAGGTACACTCCGGAGTCGCACACCAGTCAGGGATGCGCACTGCGGCCCACCCATACCGTCTGGATTTATTGGCAGCGCCTCCATAAATAATAATGCGCTAGTCAATTATCGAATAATTTAAAATTAATTTTAATTTTTATTCCAGCACGGGGAAAAGAGGGTCGGTGGGTCACCAGTCCATGGTCCACATGCAGCCACTCGGCGAGTCACAACCGGGGGTTCGTGCTGGGACCAGAGCCCCCTCTGTGATCATGGATCCTGTAACCCCGTTTTTTCCCTTTGTGATTTATTATGATTTATCCCTGGATGACTCGAGTGGCTCCGGCGCTTGTAAGTTGCATCCTGGTCAGTCCTGTTGCCCTGTTTTGACTCCATACAAGCTAATTACTTTTCCCTCGGTTTCTCCTTTCGACGCTTTGCCCCATGAAACATGGCTTTGTTCTCAAGACGTCTACGACTCCAATCATATTCCGGAAGGACAGAACAATGTCTGTTATTTTCCGGTCATACCTTGCTGATTGGCTATCCTATCCCAGTGTCACAAATGTATCCTGGCGTGTTCTCTTTGGCGGACTAGCGCCTGCACTACTCCGTACTGATCTTGATCACCTCCCCCCTCCCCCCGGAATATTTCAACTTTTAATTTTGGATTTTATTTTTACCTTTTCTCTTAAATTTTAATCGACTCCGTGGCTGCTACTCGATAGTGCGGATCGCATATTTTATGTATCGGTATCCCGTCTTGCCCCGCTTGTCAACACGACAGTCACACTCCTAGAAGTTACCTAGGTAGCCTCCTTTTCGAGTGACTACTTCATCTCAGCCAGCGTGCTTCCATAGTGCTTCCATGGACGGCATAACTGGAGGATCGCGTGACTGGAGAGGCTGGAGCGCTGGGTAAAGAGACAAAGACCTTTGCAGAGTTTACAGAGCACATCAGCCACATCGTGTACCTGTAGTAAATAACTAGTTACAATAATAAAATGTCCCAGATTAAATCCTCGTTTAGGCAAGACAAGAAATGCCGGAAAATTGCTGTGAATACCCGCGGACCACGACTCCAGGGCCCCCACCGGCTAAGCTGTTCCTGGACGGCTAGCTGGCTGTCGTAACCTTGGCGCTTCTGCTCTCAGACTCCCGTCTCTCAGAGTCATTTCGTTGACTGCTCGAGACCTGCGCAACCACTAGCGTCTCTTGGCAATTTCTCCCTCTACCGCTCCCCCTCGACGGAGAACTTCTCTCTCTCTCTCTCCCTCTCTTCCCTTCTCCCGCTTCCCTTATTCCTTCTCTGTTCCTCCTTTCGGCTCTCCCTCTTATCTCCTCTTTGACAATCATCTTGACTTCTCTCTTCAACTCCGTTTACGTGATCTTCATTTTTTTCTGTCACCTCCCCTCCGTCGCTCTTCAATTCTTGCATCGCACCGCCCCCTCGTCGCCAGTTTGCCTCGATTCGCTGTCTACCGCTGTACTTCAGTTTGGCTACCTCACGTCTGTCTCGTCATTCCTGAGCTGTATACTTTTTTCTTTCTTTCTTTCTTTAGACCAAACTTGCCTTTTTATATCCCTTTTACCCTGTATAAATCTTTCGCCAACTTCGGGAGGACTGGGACGCATACCGTACTTGATCGACTGACCGGCCTTCTTACGTGCTTGCCTGGCTGTCGTCTTCCGAGATATAGAGCGCTGCGCTTTCGTTAGGAGAACATTGGGCCAGCGGTTTGCGCGACGATCAATACTGGGGCTGTGCGGCGTTTACGTGACACGAGGATTGGTTGCGTCACTGTCGCAAAAAGATTAATCGCTGTCATCCGAGACCGGCGATTCTATTTCAATCCAGTCCCAGCGCTATGGCTCATGCTCAGCCGTCCCCCACAGGGGCCATGACCCCTCATCATGGACATCTTGCTGCTCATCCGCCAGTCAACGGCCATCTGCCTCTGCAGTCACCGGCTCAGAAACCTCCGCCAAGCGCCGCTCAGAAGATCGCCGTTCTGAACGAACAGGTCTGGCTGCAAATCGGTAAGGAAGCGATTTAACGACGTGTCGCGAATGCGACGGGATTCGCATTGTAGCACTCGCTGACCGACTTGCGCAGGTAGCTTGACGGAACTGATGGGCGATCTTGATGGCGCAATGAGCGCCTACGAACAGGCATTGCGGCACAACCAATGGTCTGTCCCCGCCATGAATGCCATCTCCTGCATCCTGCGGACAAAGGAGCAGTTCCCTAAAGCGGTCGAATATCTCCAGAATATTCTGAAACTAGATCCGACGAGTGGAGAAACATGGGGCAGCTTGGGTATGTCTGGGAAATTACCTCCTATCAAAAACCTGCGCAGGAGATGATTAACGTAGGGATTCTAGGACATTGCTACCTGATGATGGACAATTTACAGGAAGCCTACACCTCATACCAACAAGCGCTGTATCATTTGCGTGATCCCAAGGTTAGTAGTTAGGGTGCAGTCCCTCAACGACAAAATCTTTAACCTCTGCGTCGCTATAGGAACCCAAATTGTGGTATGGGATTGGGATTCTGTACGATCGTTACGGCTCTCTTGATCACGCCGAAGAAGCCTTCTCGCAGGTGATGCGGATGGCGCCCGAGTTTGAGAAGGCCAACGAGATCTACTTCCGACTGGGTATTATATACAAGCAGCAGCAAAAATTCAACCAGAGCCTGGAGGTATGAGCTTATTATCCTTTGGTCTTTTGATGTTCTTATTGACATGCCCAGTGTTTCAAATACATTGTCAATGATCCCCCGCGCCCTCTGACCGAGGAAGACATCTGGTTCCAGATTGGCCATGTCCACGAGCAACAGAAGGATGTATGTCGACTCCTCCAACGGTATTTCTCGATATATACTTATGATATCACAGTTTGAAGCTGCGCAGCAAGCATACCGACGCGTCTTGGACCGTGATCCCAACCACGCAAAGGTGTTGCAGCAGCTTGGATGGCTGTATCACCAGCAAAGCAACAGCTACGCAAGCCAGGAGAAAGCCATCGAATACCTTGAGAAATCTGTTAACTCAGGTGAGACAGAAAAAATATCCAGCAAAGGCAGAACTGAACATTAATGTGCTTCGAAACAGATGCTACCGATGCGCAGAGTTGGTATCTCCTTGGCCGCTGTTATATGTCCCAGTCCAAGTTCCCGAAGGCATACGAGGCTTATCAGCAAGCCGTCTATCGGGATGGCCGCAACCCGACGTTTTGGTGCTCTATCGGTGTTCTGTACTACCAAATCAATCAATACCGTGATGCTTTGGATGCTTACTCGCGCGCCATCCGCTTGAATCCGTATATCTCAGAGGTCTGGTATGACCTCGGAACTCTGGTAAGTTTGAGTCACTTTCTGCATTTCGAACCTGCAAGTAAAGAAAAGAAAAAAAAGAAAAAAACTAACGTGCTGGAAGTACGAGTCTTGCAATAACCAAATCGCTGACGCTCTTGATGCGTACGGCCGTGCCGCGGACCTGGATCCTAACAATGTCCATATCAAAGCGCGCTTGCAACTCCTCCAGAGTCAGCTATCCGGTTCAGGCCAAACAAATGGCCCCGCCCCGCAACCGCAGGATGTTCATCCTCAGGCCTACCAGGCTCCTGGTGTCGGACAACCCCCTCAGCCTCAATGGGGAACTCCCGCTCCGACCGGAGGACCCCCTCCACAGGGTCCTGCCCCTCCCCGGCAAATCGCCGATTGGAACCGCGGCATCAATGAGCTTCAGTCCCAGGCCCAGCTTTCCGCCCCAAACGGATACGATCACCGCGATGGACCCCGACCCGTCGCGATTCAGCAGCCTAGCCCGCGTCAGGAGCCTGGGCGAGGGTTGCCGGATGCTGCACGTCTTCCTCCGAGCGGGCGGTCGCCGAAGCCTGGGCCTGTCGGCCCCAGCGTCTATGCTCAGGCCCATGGCCTGCCCCAGCTTACCAACCCTCCTCCCCCCTCCCACGACCGGGCTCCTAGCGGTGTTAGCTTTGCGCCTGTGGCTCGCGGTCCGTTGCCTCCTGGCGCAATTCCAGCAGGCCCGGGTGTCCCGCCTAACGGTGCACCGAGTTCTGCGGGCCCTGTGCCGCCTTACCACCGTCCTTTCACGCCGCCAGCGGAGATTAGACCGATCCGGGATGAGCGACCCTCTTCACCCCAATACGTCTACCCACAGCAACAGTACCATCACGGTCCTAGTGGCAGCGGCATCGCGGGCGGAGCACCTGCTCCAGCTTCTGCTGTATCTGCTGCTGAGGCTGCCGCTCGTGAACGTGATGATCGGCCCGCTTCGGCCATGAAGCGAGGCCGGGAATGGGAACCTGAGCCCGCCCCACCTAAGAAGATTGCCACCGAGGAGAACCGATCAAGACTGGATGACCCGATCGCCCGCCGTGTCCCGTCGCCCAGCCGGCTACCTTCTCCCGGCGAGATGAAGCGTCGTAGTTCCTCCGAGATGCGGCGCGAAGAGCAACGCCGCGTCAATGAGAGCTATCATCCTTCCGAGGCGGCGCACCATCCCCCAACGCTCCCCTCAATCCAGCACATGCCTCAACATCCTTCTGGGACAAGCCTTCCACCTATGGCTGAAAGCGCTCCGGCGCCGTCTAACGCTCCTTCAACCGTTGGCTCGGCGCCCCCTGTGCAGGTCCAAGTCCCTGTCAAGGAAGAGCATGCTCGTGGCGAAGCAGCCCCAGCGCATGAGCCTGCGGCACGTAAAATGGACGTTGATGAAGATTATGATGACGACGGCGACGATGACAAAAAGGCTACTGCGGCCAAGGGTAGCCCTCAGGGTAGTGGATCAGGCAGCGCCAACGGAAATAGCAACGGTGTGAGTAGCAGCAGCCAGGCCGCTCAGGCCAAGGAACCTGCTCTCTAAAATGGAATCTCTTAGCCATTGCTACCACTGAACATTGAATGAAGTCCTTATGAGAAACCTCCCACATTCGCTTACTCTTTCTATGCTCTTGCTGCCCCTCCATATATTCTCCCATCTTGTTTGAACCCTACCTCACGCTCATCTTTGTCCCTCGGAGGCATATGTTCTCTTTGTCTGTTTTTTAGCCTTGCGTTGTACTCTACACTTGCTGACATAAGGGTGGTTGACTCGTGCAAGGGGTTTTGATTTTTTTAGTTTGTCTATAATGCAGGATTATGAAATCAGTGTAGCTGTATGAATTTGAGTATACCAAGCTTTTGCACTACGTAGCCTTTTGAGCCATGATCTGTCAACACAGGAGTAAATTTACCTAAAAGAAGAAAGGCGAAGCCTATCTACCAGTTGCCAGGAATAATACCAAGATACGTACGTTGCTTTGGTTCAGGTGATGGTGTGTATGCCTCAGGCATATTTGTAGTGGGACTAACCGCAACTGGAAAAACCGCCAAGACTTCTCGCTTAGAGGCAGCCCACAACTCGTTAAGCATTGCAAAATCGAACTTCCAGGCAAACCTGGAGATAGACACTCTCACTCACCACCTCGACAACTAACGACAACAGGGTCAAGATGTGAGTTGCTTACGCTCGATTTGAATTTTATCCAGCCTTCAATGAATACTTGCTGACCCGAATTCATTTAATTAGGAGTCACCGGAAGTACGAAGCGCCTCGGCACGGTTCGTCTACCTTTTCGCCCTCGATCTTCGAGATACGGTTTTTTTGTGTGTGCGTGTGGACAACAGACTGACAAGGAATTTTTCAGGCTCCCTTGCCTACCTCCCCCGCAAGCGCGCTGCCAGACACAGGGGACGGGTCAAGAGGTCAGTATTGAGGATAATATTTTGTGGAATTGGCGGACGTATACTGAGACTTTTTGCGACAGCTTCCCCAAGGATGACCCCAAGAAGCCCGTCCACCTGACGGCCTCCATGGGTTACAAGGCCGGTATGACCACTGTTGTCCGTGACCTTGACCGTCCCGGTGCCAAGATGCACAAGAAGGAGGTTGTCGAGGCCGCCACCGTCATCGAGACTCCTCCTGTATGTTCTGAAAACAAATTTTCTTTGTCTTCCCCGATCGATCACGACCCCAGGCTAATTAAGGAAGCTTATTGCTGTTGGTGTTGTCGGTTACATCGAGACTCCCCGTGGTCTCCGCTCGCTTGCTACCGTCTGGGCTGAGCACCTCAGCGACGAGGTCAAGCGTCGCTTCTACAAGAACTGGTACAAGAGCAAGAAGAAGGCCTTCACCAAGTACGCCAAGAAGCACTCCGAGGACAACGGCGCTTCCATCACCCGCGACCTTGAGCGCATCAAGAAGTACTGCACTGTCGTCCGTGTGCTCGCCCACACTCAGATCCGCAAGACTCCTCTCAAGCAGAAGAAGGCCCACCTTATGGAGATCCAGGTCAACGGTGGCTCCGTCGCCGACAAGGTTGACTTCGCCCGCAACCTTTTCGAGAAGCCCATTGAGATCGACACCATCTTCGAAAAGGACGAGATGATCGACGTGATCGCCGTCACCAAGGGTCACGGTTTCCAGGGTGTCACCTCCCGTTGGGGCACCAAGAAGCTTCCTCGCAAGACTCACAAGGGTCTCCGCAAGGTTGCCTGTATCGGTGCGTGGCACCCTAACCACGTCCAGTGGACCGTTGCCCGTGCCGGTCAGATGGGTTACCACCACCGTACCTCCTGCAACCACAAGGTCTTCCGTGTCGGCAAGGGCTCCGACGAGTCCAACGCTTCCACCGACTTCGATGTCTCCAAGAAGCAGATCACTCCGTAAGTACTAGAATCCATTTTGTGAATCGACCGACCGCTAACGATTCCCCTAGCATGGGTGGTTTCGTCCGCTATGGTGAGGTTAAGAACGACTACGTTATGGTCAAGGGTTCCATCCCTGGTGTTAAGAAGCGTGTCATGACCCTGCGCAAGACCCTCTACCCCCAGACCAGCCGGAGGGCCACCGAGAAGATCGACCTCAAGTGGATCGATACCTCCTCCAAGTTCGGCCACGGTGCTTTCCAGACTCCCGAGGAGAAGCGCGCTTTCATGGGTACCCTCAAGAAGGACCTCGTTACTTCTGCTTAAGGTGTTTACGGAGATTATGGTTTGGTGTAGTACACTTTATTATGCGTTTCAATAAAAAAAGCGAATACCTTCAACGTTCAGTCCTTCTTTATTACTTTAGTAACTCTGAAGTAAATCATTTTAAGCGCTGTGTGAGCACAAGTATCATCGCGCCTGGTTGTTGAGACCAGACCTGGGTCTGAAAATCCTGCATCCTGCAACCGCGCAGCATAATTTGACCACACATAAACCCACCTATCCGAGGCTGTCTCTACACTCATTTTGTCTGGTTAGGCCAGGCCTCACTTGTCGCAAATTCCCCCTAGTCTCCAGCAGTACTAGTACCTTATTTGTCCAGACCAGCCCAATGTGTAAGTGGTCAGGCACCTGCAGTGCGCATTGCGTCATTGATCACATCTCCCGTCGCTCTTTTGCTTCGTCTTTCAAACCCCTCTCATCGCTCCGTCAAGCTTCATTAATCCGACAATTCACCACTACTCCTCATAATCAACAACTGCTGTTTTCTCTGGCATCAAGATTACAAGGCAACCCTCCTCTCGCGACCGCTCTCAAGCCACCACGCCACATCCCCCAACGCACCACGACATCAACCCTCCTCGCCCGCACTATGTCTTCCGACGACGCCTACATGGCCTTTTTGAATAAGGCAAACGCTGACCTGGACAGCGGCCGATCACAACAAGCGACCCAGCAATCCTCTTCGGCCCGCACCGAGACGGTCGACGTGAACGTCTCCATCCCTACCCCTCTAACCTCCGTCGACGCATACTACGTCTCGGAAACAGACGAGCCATTTGAACCCGTCGCGTTGAGGTGGGAGGGTGCGAAGAACGGGGTCTGGCCGGATGCTTGTACGTCACTCTCTTTATTTACATATTTCCAAGTTATTTGTCAGTCTTCGCGAAGCTAACGAGCTTGACTGCTATAGCCCACTTCTCCAGACTCATCTCCACGGACGCGGACCTCTCCTCTTCTATTATTGAAACGTTGTCGCCGTCGTCCTTTGATCCGAAGAATCAGTACGCATCGGTTTTTCGAGCCGTGCGTGCCGCGGCCGTTCAGGGCTCCGACGGTGGGGATGAATCCGCGGTGGATGTGAAGGTTTATCGGGTGGAAGTCGGGACCTCGAGGGTCGAGTATTATCTTGCGGCGATGAATGCCGTGGAAGGGCTGCTTGTTGGGTTGAGGGCGAAGGCGATTGAGAGTTAGGTGGTGATGTGATATCCAATTCCTTACGGGCCCTAATTGTGATGAATCCGATCTCCGTTGAAAGGCTATGATAATTTATAGTAGGTTTAATTGTGAATTGACGGCTTAATCTCCTATGCAAGGCTGAAGGTGCTGATGCTGGAATGCAAGGGAGGGGGGGAGGTGGCAGGGACTTACGCAGTATCTAGTGGGCTACCTATTTATTGAGGTGAGTGACAGACCAGACTTTCACTGTTCTGTGTAATGGCTTCGTAGATAGAAATGTCAAGGACCACCATGTGCTGAACATTGAACTTAAGAGATTACGTGTGTCTGGAATGGTGGTGTCTGGCTGGCATCTCCACCGTCCATTCTTCTTCTCTCTGTCCCTGTAGCAACAGGATTCCACCAACATTCCTTGACACTTTGAAAGGTCCAAGGCTGAAGGCTTGTTCTCAGTACGATTATCCTTGCGGTGCGTTTTGTATCGAAACTCCATAGGCTAAGCTGGTACAGCATGAGGCCAAAGTATGTATGGAGAAATAGCACTTTGTACTGCTTATAGACTGCCCAGCACGCGTGCACTACAAGCCTTTTATTTTCTTATACCCCATAACTACGGCTTATGTATACTTCATTGCTGAGAAAGATTGCAAATTCCTTCAGGGGCAGCCCAAGTCACTCGCATTCCTCAAGCCAGGGTTCTGGCCAGTCTTCCTTGATATCCCATTTATTCCCAACGAACTGGAATACATGAGCAATTGTCGATCTTGGGGAAGATCATAACAAACTGCATTGCAGAATCATGCAATCTGTCAAGAGGATAATACCGTGTATGTCCTGCACACTCTCTAAGTTGCGTCTCGCAAATCCCTCATCCCTTCGCTCCGTCAACTTCGCCTTCATTCACTTCACATCCCACTCCTTCTCCTCCATTCCTGTTCCTCTTTTCGGTGTATTCATCTACCATATTTAGCTTTTCCTGCTTTTACTGACTCGGAGCCGTGTTCTGGTACCGGCTTGTCGTTCTCAATAAGGACACTCGCGATTCTTGTATAGCGAATCTCACACTTCGAACCCGGTCACCCAAGGGAAGCACGCATATGGAAACTTTACTGGGCTGAGAGAGGCGACACTGTATAGACAGGGCCCAGTGGTCAGGTTTAGGGGCGATGAATGACCTGCAACAAAACAACGATATCGAAACGCACCCCAGAAGCATGGCCATCATGACAGAACCATCTACAGAAACCCCCGTGGTAGAACAGCTTTCTACTAAACAGCCCGCTGAGGGCTCGCCTTCTCCCGAGCTACCTTCTCCGGAAGAGCTTCCAACTAAGCAACCGTCTCCCGAAACACCTCGAATGCCTCTCAATTCTGGTCAGCACGCCGTTTTCTCCAATAAGAAGACCATCCCTCCTCCGCCAACGCCGCCAGAGCACGGCACACGTCCGTTCATTTCGCGAAGCAACACATCTTTATCGACGGTACCAACGGTATATCCATCGTTCAAACACCGTGGTTCAACTGAGTTCTTATTACCCCCACGGCCGCATCGTCACTATAGAGACGGTTTTGGCCCACTCAACGTTTCTGTCGCTTCCCCCCGCCGGGATAGCTGGAGCTCGGAGGCTGGCAGTTATGACACCAAAGGATATTCGTTCAGATCGCGGCCACTGTCCCATGCGGAGAGCGAAGAGAACGATATGAATACGCAGACTGTCACGGAGAAGTACAATATCATGCCGACGGACGGGCTGCTCCTGTTTCCGGAGGATGTGGAAAAGGATGATCATTTGCATAACCCTGACCCTAGTGAACGAGAGCGAAGGTGTGATATTTGGAATAGGCGAAGCATAACCAATCTTGCTGCGTTGGTTCTGCTTGCTCTAGGGTTCTTGGTGCTGTTTTTCGGGTATATGATTGGGTATGTCTGTTCTGCTGGTTTTAAGGGTTCGCAGGTATGGATTCGCTGACCTTGTATTGCTTAGAGAGGCAACAAGAGGCATGAGGGCAAAGCCAGGTGGGAAATGTGAGGCGGGCGATACGCTGTGTTTGGACGTTGGAGATCGGCCGTTGCTATCTAATATACGTCGTGGACTGATAGACCCGGACACACCGGAGTCAGCATATACGAAGAAGTCGGCAGGGGGTAAGGAGTGGAAGCTTGTGGTCAGTATGCCCTCGAAGAGACATTTTTTTTTCTATTGGGTCGCGCGCTGATTGCATTGTGTAGTTCTCGGATGAGTTTAACACACCAGGCCGTACATTCTATGAGGGAGACGACCCGTACTACCAAGCTGTAGATCTCTGGTACGGAGTTACACAGGATCTTGAGGTCAGTTTCCATCCCAACAATAGAGAAAAAAACCTTTGCTAATCGAGACAGTGGTACGATCCTGACGCAGTAACCACGCGAGATGGAGTGCTGGAAATCAGATTTGACTCGTTCCCGAACCGCGAGTTGAAATATCGATCTGGCATGGTCCAGAGTTGGAATAAATTGTGCTTCAGCGGTGGTCGTCTCGAAGCGAGCATATCCCTCCCAGGAAACGGCGAGGTCTCTGGCTTCTGGCCTGGCTTCTGGGCGATGGGCAACCTGGGCCGACCCGGATACGCCGCAAGCACCGAGGGCATGTGGCCGTACAGTTACTACGACGGATGCGACGCAGGCATCACGCCGAATCAAAGCTCTACAGACGGCATTAGTTGGCTCCCCGGCATGCGTCTGCCGGCGTGCACTTGTCCAGGGTCCGACCATCCCAGCCCCGGGAAGTCTCGCGGAGCACCTGAACTCGACGTTATTGAAGCCAGCGTCGCACCGCTGAATGGCAATGGGAGGATGGTAGGATCCGTATCGCAAAGTCTGCAGATGGCTCCTTTTGACATCTGGTACATGCCAGACTACGGTAACCCGCTCTAAAGGAACCCCACCCTGAATGCAATCAGTAGCTGACATCTTCCAGACTACACTGCCGTCTATGACCAAAGAGTCACCCAGATCAACACCTACCGAGGCGGGCCCTACCAACAGGCCATGTCGGGCCTAACAAACCTCAACAATAACTGGTACGACGGGAAGGAATACCAGCTCTACGCCTTCGAGTACACCCCCGGCGCCGACGGCGACGTCACCTGGTTTGTCGGCCGCGAGAAGACATGGACGCTCGACGGCCGGGCCATCGGACCGAATGGCAATGTCGGCCAGCGAGTCATCCCCCTCGAGCCCCTGGCGATGGTCATGAACCTGGGCATGGCTTGGAACTTTGCCGGCATCGACGACGACATCACAAGCTACATGCCCGCCTACCTGCGCTTCGACTATATCCGCATCTACCAGGATCCGGACGAGATCAGCGTCACCTGCGATCCGCCGGGGTTTGAGACGACAGAGTATATCGCCAACCATCCGGTTGCGTATCAGAATTTGAACAAGACAACTTGGTATGTTATATTCTACTTGAGTTTTTTCATTGGCGATACGCTCGCTGACCATTCTCGTTCAGGGAGGAAGCGGGCTACGACTGGCCGAAGAATACCTTCATGCATGAATGTTGATCTACTACATCTATTATATACCACCAGCTGCACCTATTCTATCCTATTCTTTCTATCCTATTCTTTCTATCCTATCCTATCATTGAATTTCCTGCCACTTTCTTTCTTGATATCTCTCGGATCCTTGCTTGAACGTGAGACAACGGCGTTGGTCAGACATTGAGCTTCTCTTCCCGTCAAGTCGGATTACATTAGCGGCATTCTGCTCTGGCGTTGTGATTATGGTCGTCCATGTACGGCGCTGTACCTTCGTGCTGATGGTTAATTGTAATTGTTGATGGTTGACAGTCCAGGGGGAGGGAGGTTCTCTACTCTACTACTTGATTTCCAGATTTCATATATTCTCCTTATTTACCGGAATCTTATATTACATTGCATAAGAGAAGTCTAGATCCATGATATTAGGTATATACACCGGGGATAGAGCAATGTATCACACCATGCATTATGTCTAACTATGACTGGATATAGAGTTCTGTAAACTTAGCTCGTCCCTTTTTTTCAGGATGGAAACCTTCCCCCTTCTCACCTCTGTTAATTCAATCATCCTCTTCCCTGCTCTTCCTAGCAGAGACTAGACTATGCCTCCAGCCTCAACCTCGACAAGCGGCCCTCTGAAGAGAGACCGCTCCCTCATCGAGCAAATCTCCCACCGTGTCGACAAACCACTCGCAATCGTCGAGTACGACGCAGCCTGGCAGGATCAATTCACCCTTGTGCGCCAGCGCATCCAACAAGCCCTCGGCCACCGCGCCCTCACAATTGAGCATGTCGGGTCAACCAGCGTCCCCGGTCTGCCCGCCAAAGCCGTCATCGATCTTGACCTCGTCGTCGCCGATCCCGCCCAAGAGACAGAATATGTGCCGGCGCTGGAGGCCGCGGGGTTCCAGTTCGTGTTCCGCGAACCATCCTGGTACGACCATCGCTTTTTGGGACTCGACGAGCCCTTTCCTGCGAACGTCCATGTCTTTGCGCCGGGGTGTCCTGAGCTCCGCCGTCATCTGGTGTTCCGCGACTGGCTGCGCTCTTGCGAGGAAGATCGGCTCGACTACGCCCGCGTGAAGCGCGAGGCGGCTCAGATTACATGTCAGGAGGGAGGATCATTCGTGGACTACAATGACCGCAAGGCGTTTGTGAGTTGGAGGATCCTGGGCCGTGCTAGTAAGGCACATAACGCGGGATTACTGGACAGTTGATTGCTTGAGATAGGTAGGTAGGTAGAGTTCAAGACAGATAATCTAGCCAATGGAGCAACTCTTTGCAATGAGTCATTTCAGCCCGTGCTCGCTAGGTAGTTTTTGTTTTCGTCCCATAAGCTTTGTGTTATGGCTCTTCCTCCCTCTCATCTCATCTCGTTCTTTGTCACAGGCCCATGGGCATGCGGCTCTGTATACCATCAGACTCTGTACGGTAACCTCCTTCTGTACAGCAAGAGTGTTACTCGCACCACTCAAATGACTACCGTAACCGTAGCGCGCTGGCATTTTGTCCTGCACGGCGGGTGCACCGAGACCTGCCCTGATGCTGATCGCCAGCGGGAGATCCGTCGCAGTTTCCACGAAGTCGCAGATCAGATCACCGAGGCTCTTGACAAGGGAGCCACCGCTAAGGAGGCCGTGGTCTTTGCCGTTTCTGCACTGCAGGACTGCGCCACGTTCAATGCTGGACTTGGGGCCATTGTTCTCGACTCCCACGGCCAGCTAGCTGCTGGTGGTTCAGCTGGACGAGGGACGGGCAAGATGGACGGTCGCCTAGGGGACACTGCAATCTGCGGAGCCGGTCTATATGCCGAAGACCGCATCTGTGTTCTCTGGTTAGTCTGGCCCTGGCTTGCAAATGCCTTTGCCCTGCTGACGAGTCCACAGTAATGGCGCTGGAGATGAAATCCTGACACACTCGGTTGCCCATACTGTCGCCCGACTTTACACTACCGGATACAGCCTGCGTGATGCTGCTCGCCAGGCGATCGACCCAATATCCCGAGCTGGCTCATCTTGCGCGGTGGTGGCGGTAGACGCCTCTGGAGAGTCTGTCGTTGAGTCTAATGCACGGCACTTTCCCATCGCCTGGGGTTCATCGTCCACAAGAACCAAGACATTACTCTACCCGACCACATTCCCAGTGCTTCCAGCCCTCAAATTCTTTGATGACGGTCACATGGTGATCGGACTTTCACGCTATCCATCGACCCGGGGACACACGGTAGCTGCTCTAAAACCGGACGCAGGTAACCTGTTTGCCCTGCCCCTGGATGATTTCCTGCATGTCATGAATGGCCTCCACGCCGCTGCTACAGTGGTTCGCGAGTACTACGAGGTCGAACGCTGCGCGATGATCACCGAGGGTGCGAATACACTCGCCATCTGGCCCCTGCATGGGTTGAGCCGCGATTGGAAACCGCTCACGAGCAATACGAAGGAGTTCCACAAGACCTTCCCCGGATACGTGTCCTCGCATGATGGCCCCATGATGGCCTCGGAACAGTTGGACGAGATCTGCCACAGGATACAATCTGTATCGGGACTGTCCCATCCCTTCGACAATCGCTTTGACGGTCCCGAAGACGATGGGAATCTCTTTGCTCGAATCATTCGCGGCCAGCTACAGCAATGGCGGATCTGGGAGGACGAGGACCATGTCGCTTTTCTCACGCCGTTTGCTAACGCCGAAGGGTTCACAGTCCTGGTGCCCCGGGTCCACCTCTCCAGCGACATCTTCGCCATCAGGCCCTTGTTGTACACCAAGCTAATGGAGGCCGCGCACAAGGTAGCCGGTTTCCTGATGCAGGCCTTTGGCATTCACCAGTGTGGCATGATCTTTGAAGGGTTTGAGATCGACTACGCCCATGTGAAACTCATTCCCATCCACCCTGCCTCTGAGATAAGCGATGGCCCCTTGGAAGCCGTCGCTCCATTCCAAGAGACATACCAGGGCTATGTGAGCTCCCTCAGCGGGCCAATTACCCAGGACTGTCGGGGCCTTGCTCGCGCAGCCAAGGCTCTGCGGCGCATGATGCCCGCCGACATATCGACGGGGTACCCAGAGTGGCTCTGATTTTTGCTTGGTGGCCAGCACCTATCCAGAATCAGCTACCTTACCTGTCAGGGGGACGAAGTCCTATTGCCTAGCCAAGTCGTGTCGTGCCATCAGTCAATCCTGCAGTATTCAATAGTCTGCTCCTTTCTTCCTTATTTGCTTCAGCACCTACTTACCTCGTTAGGAAGGAATGGGTGCGTGACGGGAGGGACACTGGGCAAGATATGCTTCGCGTGGGTAGTCTACCAAAAGTGAGGGATTCAAGGAGGGACTGCAGAGGGTAGGTATATTTGTATTGTGTAATATACCAAGTATATACAGGACCTCAAGTAGTTTGCAGACGTTTTAAGTGGTGAAAGACAGAGAGAGAAATATTTTGATTGAGTACGTACGTAACCGGTCTAAAGACGTAACAAGGACTTGAACTGGAAGCCGACAGAGAAAATGAGGGTATAGAGATACCGTAGCAAGATTCGTGATCAAATGGAGGTGAAAAAAAGTAAAGCCCTGGGTGAATATATAAAGCCGAATGACATCTGATACCTGTTCGTAATTTTCCTAGCCGTTTGCGTTTTCTGCTTCGTTTCATCCTGCATTTGCGCATTCGCAACTGCATGTTGCATTGCAGGAGGTTTTTACCTCCGTCCTCGAACCCTAATCCCGCCTCGTCCGCTCTGCCCAGGCTTCCCGCGGACGTTCCTGCGCTTCTGGATCCCGCTGGGTCCATGCGTTTTCGGCATTCCCAAGCCACGACGGCCCGGTTGGTTGGGGCCGCGGCCTGCACCTGAACCGCCTCGGCCGGATGAAGATTGCCGGGCCGCAGCGTTGTTGTTATCGTCCTCGTCAACGTCCATTTCGTCGCCACGCTGGGACTTCTTCTTCTGTGCCTGCGCCATCTTGATCTTTCCGCGTTGACCGCGGCGGATAGCGTCAGGTCCGCTAACGGCCTCAACATAGGCGTTGATTCCACTGCCGGCATTATCGCCGTCAAGACCGCCGGACATGTCGACGTCCTTGTCTTCATCCTCGTCGCCGAGGATGAGGCGGCCGTCCGGTCCGACCTTGGCGGAACGTTTCCGGCGCGACCCTGGTCCTGTGTTAAGGAAACGGACGCTGGGTTTCGTGGTAGAGATGTTGGCCAGGGCGTCGGGGGCAAGCAGGTCGAGCGGGTTATCTTCGGGGGAGAGTTCGCGGATGTACTGCTCGCTCTGCTTGCCCTTCTTGGTCCTGCGGCCCTTGGACTGGACGTGTGTGGTGCCTTCTTCGTCGACGCTGATTTCGCTGGCGTCGTCGTCCGAGTCGGAGAAATCGGAGTCGTAGACGGCTTTGTCGTAGGCGTTGCTAAAGGTTTTGCCGCCCTTCTCGCCTGCTGCGGGGGCGTCACCTTCGTCCTCATCTTCCTCGCCATGTTCGCCTGCCTGCTTCTTCTTCTTACGCCGCTCGCGGAGTTTCCGGATGTTGACGACTAGTTTGCGGTCGGCCTCACCCACGAGTCCTTCCAGTGCGGGCGCTCCGAAGCGGCGAATGAGTCGGTCCAGAATACCCTTGACCTTGCTCCTGAGTCGGCCCTTGTGCTCCTTGCTCCACACCATGAGGTTCGGCACAAGGGTGTTGAGGCGGGAGCGCAAGGGCTCGTCAGGTAGGACGACTACGGCTACCTTGACGAAACCAAGCACAGATCGGACAATCTCTCGGTTGTTGCTGGTAAGAAAGAGCTCCACGGTCTGGACGAGATCCAATCGCACGGCCGGCTGAACGTCTTTGTGGAAATCGAAGAAGAGCCGTGATAGTGCCGTCACTGAAGCGGCAACCATGTGAGGCGAGCTACCGGCAAGACCGGCTGACACCATTGTGAAAAATTCCTCAATCGTGGCAGGGGCATCCGGTGCGTTGTCGGGCATGTGAGGGACCAGGGAGTTCCGGATCTTAGTGCCAGGTGGGTTGAGCTCTGGGTCGATAGTTCTCTTCGCAAGGTGGATAAGCAAGTCAAACGACGCGGTGCGGGCTTTCTCATTGCTCTCCTTGCATCCCAGCACCACTTCTGATAGGATTGAGGGGATGAAGTGAAGGTCTGAAGTGGGTAAGTGGGAGACGAGCTCGTGGATCGCGAGCATGCGGTCCCGACGAGCAGACGCCGGCGTCTTGTCGGCGGTAGCAAGCATGAGGCTCTGGAGCTCATCATTTCGTTCCCTGAGCGCGGCAGCACCAGTCTCCGTGGTGGCTAGACGGGGTATCAATTTGTAAGCCTTCTTGATAAGTTGTTGGTCACTGGTTCCTCCATTCAGGATGGCAGCCGCCATAGCGAACAGGCTAGCGAAACTTGAACGGGGCAGGTAGATAGACATCGCAATGACCAGGTCAATGAGGGTGTGGGAGGTTGGCGGCATCTTGTCACCGGAATTCGTAGGCTGGTTGCCCTGCTTAGCCGCTTCCTGCTCCGAGGTCACAGAAGACTCGAGCATGGAGGTGACGCGGGTAAATGTTTCGTTCAGTTCCTAAATCTGGTCAGCTGAGACACATACCAGGATGAAAAAAATATAACAAACCTTCTCAGGAGTGATGCTCAGGTAAGCGTTGATACACTGGAGGATGTAACCTCTGTAGTGGGGAAGCGTCTGGCTGTACACGTTGAAGAGTACTGCCAAAAGGTTGCTGGAAAAGCCGGCCATATGAGCAATATTCTTCTCGGCGGTTGCCTTGGTAATTCTCCTTTGCAATATCAGATCATCGCCCTCCTTTTCGACGGACAGGATCGCCTGATTTGACTCGACGAGATTCTGAAGGGCTCTGCAGACATCCACTCGCAGATCAGTCTGCTTGTAGAGGATATTTGACAGAAGCTCGGCGAAGCTTTGGTCGAAGGATTCGGCGAGGTCAAGAGGAAGCTCACAATATCCTGGCAGGATACCCCAGGTTTGCTGGACAAGTGTTTCGAAGATTTTCACCTCAACTGGCTTCTCGGCGGACGCATACTCCATGACCCTCTGGTAGAGAGCCTCGCTGAGAGGGACGAATTCAGAGCGGAAATGGCCCAGATTTGTGTTGGTAACGCTGTCGCGAAGGATTGGAAGTAACCAGACTCGACCTTTCTGGCCGGGCTTTTGCTCGACGAGATTAAGCGGTAAAATCTCGAGAACAGTTGCAGGCCCCATGGCTTCAATCGCGGCACCAAGAACGTTATCCGCTTCTTTCTTCCCCTGGAATGACTCGTTGCCGCGCAGTTCCCCGACGGTCTGGACGATCTCGTCAAGGAAAGGGCTAGACCGCCACTTGAAACTCTCAAACATGGCAGCACAGACGTTGAACACTTCTTTCCAGGCGGCTTGGTACTTGACCGAAAGCAGATCCCTAGTAGCCTTGGCGAGCTTCTCCAGAGTCTTTTCATCGTAGACGGAGGGTTCGATGATGACACTGTCAGGAATACAGTTGGCGACAAATGAAATGAGGCACTCAGACGCAGAGACTCGGATGTTGGTAGAAGGAGACGCGAGGTAGCTGGAAATCATGCTGAACAATTCCGGCAGTTTCTCGAATGTATCTTCAGGACTAATCTGGGCAGACACGTCGTATCCGCGGGAGAGCACAGCAATCCATGGAGGCAGCAACTGCGAATCATTCTGCGCGGGCTTCAACTCGGAAATGGCCTCAAGAAGGCGCGGGAGCTTAGAGGAAGAAAACTCGTTCGCCATGCTAGAGAAGATGACCTCGAAAACTTCAAAGGCACCCATGGTAATGTACTCGTTGGTTGATCGAGAAGCGTTCATCAACAATTCACACAGCGGCTCGATCTTCTTGCTCGGCCAACCGCCCGACGCCACCGCGACCGTCTTGACCAGTTGTAGGGAATGGATTACCAGAGGGTCGCCGTTCTCCCGCGTGTTCGGGTCGTTCCGTCCGCGCTTCTGCTTCAACGCCGCAGTAATGCTATCGCTTAGAGTTCGCAGCGCAGTCTCAGCGCACATGTCTGCGGCCGGGTGATCCAGCGAGGGGCTGGGGGGAGGGTTGTTGAGGACCTTGATCAAGGCATCCTGGGCCCGCTTGCGCACTTTGGGACGGTGATCCACGGAGAGACTAAGTAGACCCGCGATGGCGCGTCGAGGTCCGATCTGAGTGTGCGGAAGATTCCAAGCCGGTACATCTTGAGCGATGAGCAGCGACTCGAGACAGCCAATGGAGGGTCGAAGAAGCGGAGCTTCAACTTCTGGAAGGGAAAGCGCAGGCGCAAGATTGGTGAGAATCTGGGAGAATTTTGAGCGAAGAATAGATGCGGGGACATAGGCGGTGGTGATATCGAGAAGATAAACGACGGAAGTCGCTAGGTCCTTGTTGACGATGCCCTGGGCGGCAGACAGTGACTGTGAGAGGAGGGCGAGAAGCGCGGCAAAATACGCTGTGGGGGAGAAGTCTGCTTTCTGATCCCGTAATGTGTCTTCCACAGCAGACAGCACCACAGCAGTCTAAAGCGTTG
Source organism: Aspergillus egyptiacus (assembly GCA_025688805.1). Lineage (NCBI taxonomy): Eukaryota > Fungi > Ascomycota > Eurotiomycetes > Eurotiales > Aspergillaceae > Aspergillus > Aspergillus egyptiacus. The sequence continues at coordinate 28,009 of MU628663.1, forward strand.
TCAGCTAGCAGCACAAAGAGCCTTGTGCGGATCAGAGCGACTAACATGGTGCTGGTTCTGCAGCTTGGGGGACTTGATCTTCTCGAGCTTCTCGGCCAGGGTCGCCATGATGAAAGGGATCGACCGACAGGCAAGTTGAGAAGTCGTAATCTAAAGACCTGGAGTTGGTAGAATACCAAATAAAAGATAAGGTCGAGGAGAAGAGAAGTTTTGCAAGACGTGCGGAGACTTTTTTGTGATCCGCCTGGGAAAAAAAAAAAGGTACAGGATTCTTGGCGCTGGTAATCGATAGCAGATAGCGGCCAGTTCAGCTGATACTACTAAGATACTAGGAGTGGGAATCGAGACAAGCAGTGCACAGTATCATTTAAAGGCTATGGGATGCTCAGTAGATCAGAGAGCGATTCAGGAGATTATTTTGATATAGAGAAATATCGTTCATCTGCATCACACTGGGTTTCGTGATCAGGCATCAAGGCATCAATTCTGCACCACCGCCATTCATCCATTATTCAGGCTGACCAGGGTCACTACTATGGGCAACGCTGCGCATGTCTCGTATCTCTATGGACGGACATTCCCCGGAGTGTATCTCCTAGTTCTTCAGTCTCAGTAGAGCTCCTGACCCGCCTCGTCCTATGCTTCTCACAATCTCGATGAGCTTGAGAACCAGACCGCATGTAGCATGTGGAGAGCTACAGCCCTGCTTGAGAGAAGCCATAAGGTAGCTACCTCTACTCGATTGTCCGCATGATCGTTCCGTGGCGTCGAATCGTAAGTTCCAACAGCCATCCATGCTTTGCATTGCACATCCCTGAGCAAAGGCCCCCAGACACCTGTAGACGGGCGCACGGGTTGGCGAGCGATCAATCGGCGGAAAGAAACAGCACCTACTTAAACGCCGCGTGATCTAGAAAAGAATCTCCCCGCTGTGTTCAGCTTCAAAGCCGAGACCTTGTAACTTGCTATTCCGCTTCTTGTCGCCAGTTTTCCGTTCGTTATCCTCCTTCTTCTTTAGCTCGAATACTTCCTTGAAGGGAGCTTTTGTGAAATTCGCAGGGATGTCGTCTTCCTTATCGAGATCCTACATGAGGAAAAAACAGAAGTTAGCATGCCCAGCATCCAGGTTTACTTTTTCGAGACCGAGACGTACAATTTCACCTAAAAGCAGCACATTCTCGCCCCGAACCACGAACACTCCCCGAGGAATATCCGTATATAGGTTACCTGCATACATTCGTTCTATTGTGTCTTGAAGAACAAGGTTTGCTGCAGAGTGACAAGAAAAGTCCAAAGGTTAACAGACGTTGCAATCGTCGAGTAATCGACAGGGCGCATTTGACGATGTCATACCGAACTGGTCCCATGTCCTCAAAACTCCGATCAACTTCCTTCCATCGCGCAATACCAATACTAGCTTCTCTGGCACGGCATTAGCTCTGCGAGTATGAGTTCAGGATCGGTATTAAGACGCACTATCTGTCAGGTCTAATAGCTGCGCTGCGGTTGTGAACATCTGCGGGGGTAGCTGCGGCGGTCCATGTGTCATCGGCCCGAGCATGTTGTTGTGTTGTGGAGGAAACCCCTGGGGCGCATTGCTGGGCTGGCCGGGATGGGGATCATTGATCGATAATCGCTCCATTCTTTATGGGACTGATCTCGATCGGGGTCGGAGCGCGGGGAGTTTGAAGGAGGGGGAATTCAGGTGGTGCCCCGCTAGTCAAGCTTCGAAGCGACGTAGATCTTTCGTGTCGGCGACAAAAATAAAGGACGCTGCTGAGAATTCCCTCAGCGAGCGATATATAACGTCGATAAATTATAGGTCAAAGTGCGTCGCGGAATTGGGGCTGCGGGAGTTGATGCTTTTGCAGCGTCGGATGTGGACTCGCGAGACAAATGTTTGTCTTGTTTGTCTGGATTTCACTCTTGGGTACTTTTACTTCGTACACTCAGTTCCCTGACAGCGTCAGAAGACTGAAATACGGTCGTTTGCTTCTTGATGTTATCTGAAGAATGTGAAGTCCTAATTATTGGAGAATAAAATGGTAAGTTACTTCGAGATTTCATTGTGTGCTTGCGTCTCAGGACAAGGACGGTTATCAAGCTATCCATACAGTATCTATATAATCCTCCCCACATTTATATACATTGTATACCGCAGGCTAGGACTCGGGAAATTAGATATTTGTAGAAGACACAGAACGATACCGGAAACTTTTTTTTATAAAAAATAAAAAAAATAAAAATAAAAATGAAAAAGAAAAAATAAATAAAAATTTCCCTCCGACTATGCGCATTTCTCAGACTCTCTCAGTCAATATGACGGCTCATATCCCTTGCAGACCACGATGGAAACCCGACCTGCGCGCACGACCAGGCACAAACATAAACCTATCACCTCACGACTCACATAAAGATGATATAATAATGCAGAAATACGAGCTCACAAGGCAGTTTGCGTCACAGACCGAGTCTCACCGAATATATAGGCGACTATACTGACGGAGCGTGGCTTCTTCAGACACAATAATATAGCCTGGCCGGTCTTTCTTCAGAATAATTCTGGCCATGTTACAGGACTCGAGATCGTAAATATCGAAAAGGGAGGCCCAAAAAGTCAAATGCGGCGTTCAAGCTGCCGGAAAGCAGGATCTCGTTGGATCAGGAAAACCGTGTAAGGTACGCAGAGAACCTCTCGGAAGCAGTTTTATACAGGGTAAGTTAATGAAACTTATGCGAGGGTCGGCAAAGGACGACACTATCAGAGGTTTGAATACAGGCTTACGGGATGTTTACACCCCGTCGCTGTCCTCGCATTCTTGCCTCCCGTCGTCGGCTATAGGGAACACAGTATGGCTCGTCTGATGAACCGACGTTCGCGCGAAGCGGTTCCTGCCGCCAATGATATGCTGGGCTAGATGGCGGTGGTGCAAGTTGCATCACCTTGAATTGATCGACACTGATCACCCTCAAATTATACAGATATCGCATCAATTCAAAATCAGGTCGACTTCCTGCGAGAGTCTGGCCTTGATGGAAATGGGCTATTTCCACATGTTCGAGCAAAAAGTCCCATGCCCTCTTGTCTGGAGTGCTGGTGAATCTCTCCGTCGGGCAAAGCGGGCATCGCGCCCTGTCTGGCGGTTCATGCATTCGAAAATGGCTGAAAACATGGGTTCTCCACTGCTCCGGATCGTCGAAGGTGTCGTGACAATCTAGGATGTAAAAGAGGCAGATGTATATTTTTTGACGGCGTGGAAGAGGCGGCGATGGAGCACGAGCGGGTGAATGGATGGAGTGTTGGAGGGCAAGGTTCCGGGGTATGACAAGGGCACCCGAGCTGTCTTCTTCCAAGAGTCCACTGCGGATAATATCCGATGTCGATATGCTATCAAACGACAAGCTCGAAGGTGATGAGCCCGAGCAGGCACTGTCATTCGACAGGGACGGGACGGCTGCTCTTGAATCGGGCCCTGTCTTTGGTATAGGCGCAGCGCTCGGCGCAGCGTGCGTCTGGATCTCCTCCTCCCACATTCTCACAGATACCGGCCGGCCTGAGGGTTTTAGGCGGGCTCGAAAGACAACAGAATATGAGCGCCCGAGCTCGATAGTACCTGCAGAAGAGTGTACGCGAACCTGCTGCCACATCTTAGTTTGCGAACGGCGAGCATAGAGGCGAGTTTGACCATAATCGCGACCTATTCGCGGATTCTCTGCACTGCGGGGCAACTCGAGTGCGAACAGAGACATGGTCGAAGAGAAGGAAAAGCGGAGGGAGGTCAGTTCATTACCTATTGGCACTGGTGTTGTTGGACGCAAAGCAAGCAAATCCGCGCGATCTCCTTTGTCCGTTTGCTTTTTTCTTCTTCTTATTTTTTATTCCCTTTCTCCTAAGGCTGAAGCAAGGTTTCCAGGCATGCCTAATCGAGGTGGGCAACCGCATCAACTACGAAGGTCGAGATGGAAACGAGCGAGTCAGTGGCCATGGTTGAATTTAAACAGCAACCGAAGCGCACCAACCGTGGCGGAAGACACAGACACGATAGAAGATGAAACGGGCGACTGAAGAGAAGAACTTGGAACAATAATGAATGGGTGAGGCCGAACGCGATTCCATCAGCAAATGAGGGGAAAAGGCGCTTTAGGGCTGATTTGCAATCTAGGACGGTTATCTTTTTGGGGTCTCATTACGGAAATTTCCGATCTTAAGAGTCATTCTAGAGATCCCTTCAATAATGATCGAGACCAAGTGGAATTACAATTGTAATGGCTGATGTCACCTGCGATGCTCTCGCTGGCATTGTATCCTGGGGTCACGTGGGAGTGAGCCTGAAGGTTTGAGGTGCAACTGCGATTCCTTCTTTGTCCTTTCTCGAGCCAATTATTGAGCATCTTCTTCTGCCTTAAGGAGATGTACTACTTACTACTGAGGCACTTACTATGCTACCTTAGTTAATTCTCCATGGATGCTCCAGAAGGATTCCCAAACAAGGGCGGTCACTTGCGGCCGAATGAAGATCACGTGATGGGTCACCGCTCGCTCCTGAGGGGCTCTCTCCGCGGTGGTTTGAGGTTGCTTGTGTGCTTCAATCGGAAACCCCATATGACTAGGTATTTATACTGCTCTTATTTTCTTGATGCTTCTTTTCTCCTCTCCTTACGGCCAATCACCAGTTTAGCTGCTCGTTTGCTTGCTTGAGTGTTCCCTCCGCCGCCCGACTGGCAGACTGCTCCCAAATCGGACACTGTTTACACCACCGCCATGAGCCAAATATTGACAACGCGGCAAGCGGAGGAGCTGTAAGTATTGCGCCACCAATCTGGACCGGTAACTCGGCTGATCTTGCTTTTGCGCGACAGGCACAAATCTATGGTCGCATACCTCTCGTCGATAAATGCGTCTCAGAGTTGCGCAACACTACGCGAAGAGCTTCAGCTCGGAGAGGGGTTCGATGAGGCTACCTGCAAAAGGTATGAGGGGCTACTGGAGAAAAAATGGACGGGAATTGCTCGGTTGCAGAAGAAGGTACTGGCCGGAATGCCTCGCAGAATAAGGCACCATGGTTGACCGAAAGTGCAGATCATGGAGTTAGAGAAGACAATATCTAGCATGCAGGCCGAACTTGAGGCTTCACCGTCGGCGGTTCGTTCGAAAAACCAAGATCCGGCCAATTGGCTTCCATCACAGTCGCCAACCCATACGTTTGAATCGCACCGGAGCGGTGTCACCTGCGTCGCGTTCCACCCAATCTACACATCACTCGCTTCCGGCTCGGAAGACTGCACGATTAAAATCTGGGATTGGGAGCTCGGAGAGCTGGAGCGAACTATTAAAGGGCATACAAGAGGTATCACGGGTCTTGACTATGGTGGCCCGCGGGGGAATACACTGCTAGCGTCGTGCTCTAGCGACATTAATATCAAGATATGGGATCCAAGCAAGGAGTATGCCAATGTTCGAACTCTTGCGGGCCATGAGCACTCCGTCACAGCAGTGAAATTCTTGACGCCCCACGACAACCTCCTTGTCTCTTCAAGCCGAGATGGGTCGATCAGGATATGGGACGCTCTAGTAGGGGTCCAGGTGAAAGTTATCAATACAGATACGGATGCGTGGCTTCGCGATGTCTCGCCTTCCTTTGACGGGAAGTGGTTTGTGTCTGGGGGTCGGGAGCAAATGTTACAAGTGTGGGAGCCATCTACTTCTGATCAACCGAAGGCCACGCTATTGGGACATGAAAACTTCATCGAATGCTGCATATTTGCGCCCCCGGCGAGCTACGGATACCTAGCCACGCTAGCTGGGCAGAAGAAACCTCCTCCTGCAAGCAGCCCTTGCGAATTCATAGCCTCAGGAGCTAGAGATAAAACGATCAAACTCTGGGAGGCGAGAGGGAGGCTGATAAAAACACTCGTCGGCCACGATAACTGGGTCCGAAATCTGCTCTTCCACCCTAGCGGGAAGTACCTGATCAGCGTTGCGGACGACAAAACGATACGTTGCTGGGATCTCTCCCAGGAAGCGCGACTAGTCAAGACGATCGACAACGCCCACGACCACTTCATCAGCTGCATCCGATGGGCTCCTACTCCTAAGAGCGACAACCCCGACCCTTCTGCGGAAACAACAGACGGTGCTCCCAAGAAGGAGGTCGCCGCCAAATCTTCATTCCGATGTGTCATTGCAACAGGGAGCGCAGATTCGTGTGTACGAGTCTTCTCATAAGTCAGGTCAGGTCAGGTCAGGTCAGGTCAGGTCAGGTCAGGTCAGGTCAGGTCACGGTTATGGTGTCCCGGATGATGATTGCATTTTTCTCTTCTACTTCTCTTGATCTATTCCTTTCAGCAGCTCTATTATTCTTTTTTATATCCACGATTCTTGAGCAAGCCTACCTTACGTCCCGCCCATGTACATTTTATTTCTGTTTTTTTTATTACTTCATTTTCACTCACGTGTCTCACTTCTCTTCTCTTTGAGAAGTTGTTTAGCATTTCAACGGACGGACGGATGTTTGGAACTCATCCTCAATTGTACATAGATTTTCCTCCTCTTCTAATTCCTCTGCTTTCATCTACCTTGTACGCCTAGAAGAATAATGGCAAGTGCGATGAGGTGATACCCTAAAGACAACTTTTTTTTTTAAAAAAAAAAGAAGTAGTCCATGAACCAAGGTTATCCCAGCCGTTGAACCCTTTAAAGCATGTCCTCCTCACCCATGGTAAGATAACCTTAACTCAACCTAGGTACTACTATTAAGGTAGACCTGGACCGGCCACCTTACGTCGGTATCTCCCTTCCAAGGTTACCTAGGTAGGGTAGAGCTCCCTCCCTCCATCCATAGTTCCATACCATGATCAGATCGAACGAACTCAGCCTTCATCATGACCCAGCCAAGTCCAGCCCAGCCCAGCCCAGTCTATCAGTCTAGTCTAGTCCTGTCTAGACATCCCCCGGCCCTGCCCGCATAACGGGCTTCAATCGAAACCTAGGTACTACGACCTGTCCCGGGCGGTTTCTTTTCTTCATCACAGTCTCCAGCTTAGCTACGGAGATCACTTAGTAGAGCTTACGTATCGTCTTGTCGTCCATGATACCATAAACCCCATTATTGTCCAGGTTAGAGATGACAAGGCTGACAGCAACTTACCTAGCTAAGGTACTATGTAAGTACGTACTACCTCACCCGACCCCGGCCGGACCAACGCGTAACCTAACCTAGCCTAAGGTACTAGGTAAGGTAGGTACTACTAGTACCTGTCCCTTAGGTTAGGTGCCGCTCTATCTAGGTCTCTGGATGTATGACGTAGGTGTGTTAAAAGATCTGTTTACTAGCTACCTTACTACCTTACCTTCTTATAGTTAGGTAAGTATGGTAGGTACGTCAGTAGGTAGATAAGTAAACGTCAGGATGGAATGTTGGGCAGGTCGCGAATGAGGAGAATACTGCTGTACGTGGTCATCGGAACTGGGAGTTGGTGGGATTGGCCTGGATAAGCTGAGTTGTGCCCAATGTTGAGGTAGTACTGGTTACGTAGTGATGGTGTTACTACTTAGGCATCGTAGTCATGGAGGTGGGTGAGCATGGGTAAGGGAGGTACTGGTATAACTAATGTATACGGGGTATGCGCGGGGGATCTCCTCGCTGAAGCACGGTGGTAGCGATATAAAGAGGTGGAATATCTTCTGTCTTTGACAAATTCTGCTAATTCTAAAATGTATATGTGGGAGAATGGAACATGAGTCGAAGGAGACAGTACAGACATGCTGGTGTTCGTATTATGAGGTACATATCACCTCAAAAGTGACAAAGTGAAATATCCGATGGGAGATGATTTCAAAAGAGGTATAGAGAAGGGTGGACCCCGACTTGAGAAAGAAAGAAAACCTAACAGGAATGAGAAGACAATCCCTCTATAGGGGCAACGCCCCCCCAAAAAAAAAGAAAGAAAAGAAAATAGTATAATCAAACAGAAACAGAAGTAAAGAAACCTGATCACCCGACACCAATGATGCCCATGAACCAAACCGGAAATGCACAATGGTCTATATCTTTCGTAGCGCGCATAGGAGAAATTTTTTCAAGAAAAGTGAAATTAACCCGCGACTCCATCGTCTCAACTAAAACCGTTCTGCCAAATCACCACCCGCCACGGAATTGGCGGTGGATGAAGAGACCGACGAAAATCCACTGGGGTTTAACATGTCTTGAACTGCCACTTTCGGCACCTGAGGTATGGGAAGTTTTCGCTGGGCGCCGTCGGGTCGAGACATAATGTCGCTTATGCTGGGACCGACATGCGACTGGTTGGGATTATAATAGTTAGGACCTTCGGGTTGAGGCTCCATGGGCGCAAGGGCCGGTGTGTGGTGGAGGGAAAGATGGCGAATTGTGGGTAGGTGTAGCTCATGCGCGGACAGCGGCTTCAATCGCGGTGAATGAGCAGGAGTGGCCAACGGTGTGTGGTCGGGGGTAGGAGATAGTGAGTCGTGGGAAAATGTGGGAGAAGAAGGAGCAGTCGAGTTGGGAGAGTTGGGCCTTGAACGTTTGACGCGATGTGACGAATAGGCGTCCTCTTCCTCATGCGAGTGAGAACGGCTCATGCTGTGAGAAATCGCGTAGGCTGAGAGAGAGGGAAGACCCCTGGACCCGTGACGAGCACCGAACATGTGGTGACTGCGGTGTCCAGAACGGAATCCATAATGTTCATCACGCTCAACTTGGGAGGCAGCTGTAGCAAGGAGGTTGATATCCATGCCCGAAGAAGCCCTATCGCTAGTGCGAGAGTAGGGACTCAGATTGGAACGCATGTGGCTGGCGTAGCTAGAGAACGAATGCGGTGGGGAGATGTCCGGAGAGCCGACCTGCGAGACAGGCGCGGAGCGAGTGATAGGCTTGCTGGGGGGAGGCATCATCGATCCAGCATTGTTTACCATCGCGTTGCCATCCTGGTTAGCAGAGGCGGCCGCTGCCGCCGCTGCCAGATGCTGGGCCTTGTTGCCCCTTCTTGAGTTAGGATTATTATGGATGCGAGAATGACGAGTGAGCTCATCTGAGCGACTGAAACGTTTCGTGCAGCCGGGGAACTGGCATGCATGAGGCTTTTCACCGGTGTGGGTGCGGATATGTCTTGTCTGGTGTTCCAACCGGTGGAAAGCACGGTCGCAAAGGGGACATTTGTACGGTCGAGGTAGGTCCTGGCGGGCTTCCTCAGCCGCAGGCCTAGCACCTTTCATCATTGGTGGTAATAAACTTGTGCCGGTCGCCATTGTAGATTGAGCAGCGGTGGTAGACGGAAGAGAAGCGTCCCTCGAAGCGACCACAGGGGCAGAGGGAGCAGAAGTTGTTGTATTTCCTTGGGGATTCAGCAGATTACAGAAATCCACTGAGGAAGCTGATTGTGGCATGTGAAGCTTGTCCTTCTGCAGCTCCGAGGAGGCAAGCAATGGACAGAGCCAGATTGGCGCGCGCGGTCGGTGCGGTAGAAGATAAGCCGAGGCGAGTCTTGTCGCGACCAGGGGGGGAGGACGATCAACCACACCAAGGCGTCTTGGGCCGATCTTTTTTGACGACTCGGAAAGTCCTGCAGGGACGATAACAATTCTGTTTGCGAAGGACAGGGTAGTCGGGAAACAAGGCGATTGACACTAGGTGGCCACAGAGCACTTTTCCTTATCAAAGGGGGTGTCAATGTTAGGTTAGTGAGACACAAGAGAAAGCTCGGATTGCCAGAGGTGAGGCCAGGTAAGTGTGCCGTGAAGTGTGTGAAGTCAAGAGAGAGGATCCAAAGAGAGGAAGAGGGCAAGAAAATCTGGAGAACAATCTGGGGGAAGGAGAATATAAGAATGAGTATCGGAATGGAGGGGGAAGAAGAATGAGACGGAGCTCGGGGGAGGGGAGGGCTTTGAGGAAGAGGAAGGCTGACAGAGAGGGTTATCGGATCGGAGCAAGGAGGGAGGGAAAAAAAAGAAAAGAAAAGAAAGAAAACTGACTT